>JARGYO010003331.1:0-22215 GCA_029206835.1 Rana muscosa | reverse complement strand
GACCATTTTCAACAAAAGGGCTGGAGGTTAGATTTCGGACCATTTTGGGGACAAAAGGGCCGGGGGTTCGATTTTGGACCATTTTCAACAAAAGGGCCGGAGGTTAGATTTTGGACAATTTCGGGGCAAAGGGGCTGGGGGTTAGATTTTGGACCATTTTAAACCATTTTGGGGATATAAAGGCTGGGGGTTAGATTTCGGACCATTTTGGGAACAAAAGGGCCGGGGGTTAGATTTTGGACCATTTTCAACAAAAGGGGCCGAAGGTTAGATTTTGGACCATTTCGGGGCAAAGGGGCCAGGGGTTAGATTTTGGACCATTTTAAACCATTTTGGGGGACATAAAGGCTGGGGGTTAGATTTCGGACCATTTTGGGGACAAAAGGGCTGGGGGTTCGATTTTGGACCGTTTTCAACAAAAGGGCCGGAGGTCAGATTTTGGACCATTTCGGGGCAAAGGGGTTGGGGGTTAGATGTTGGACCATTTTAAACCCTTTTGGGACATAAAGGCCTGGGGTTAAATTACAGACCATTTTGGGGACAAAAGGGCTGGGGGTCCGATTTTGGACCATTTTCAACAAAAGGGCCGGAGGTTAGATTTTGGACCATTTCGGGACAACAGGGCCGGGGGTTAGATTTTGGACCATTTTAAACCAACCATTATGGGGACAAAAAGGCCGGGGGGTTAGATTTCCGACCATTTTGGGGACAAAAGGGCCGGAGGTTATATTTTGGACCATTTCGGGGCAAAGGGGTGGAGGGTTAGATTTTGGATGATTTTAAACCATTTTGGGGATAAAAAGGCTGGGGGTTTGATTTCGGACCATTTCGGGGACAAAAGGGCAGAGGGTTAGATTTTGGACCATTTTTAACAAAAGGGCTGGAGGTTCGATTTTGGACCATTTCGGGGCAAAGGGGCCGAGGGTTAGATTTTGGACCATTTTAAACCATTTTGGGGACAAATAGGCCGGGGGTTAGATTTCGGACCATTTCGGGGACAAAAGGGCCGAGGGTTAGATTTTGGACCATTTTTAACAGAAGGGCTGGAGGTTAGATTTTGGACCATTTCGGGGCAAAGGGGATGGGGGTTAGATTTTGGACCATTTTAAACCATTTTGGGGACATAAAGGCCGGGGGTTAGATTTCGGACCATTTTGGGGACAAAAGGGGCGGGGGTTGGATTTTGGACCATTTTCAACAAAAGGACAGGGGGTTAGATATTGGACCATTTTAAACCATTTTGGGGACATAAAGGCCGGGGGTTAGATTTCGGACCATTTTGGGGACAAAAGGGCCGGAGGTTAGATTTTGGACCATTTCGGGGCAAAGGGGCCGGGGGTTATATTTTGGACCATTTTAAACCATTTTGGGGACAAAAAGGCCGGGGGTTAGGTTTTGGACCATTTTGGGGACAAAACGGCCGGGGGTCCGATTTTGGACCATTTTCAACAAAAGGGCCTGATGTTAGATTTTGGACCATTTCGGGGCAAAGGGGGCTGGGGGTTAGATTTTGGACCATTTTGGGGACAAAAAGGCTGGGGGTCCAATTTTGGACCATTTTGGGGACAAAAGGGCCGGGGGTTCGATTTTGGACCATTTTGGGGCAAAGGGGTCGGGGGTTAGATTTTGGACCATTTTAAACCATTTTGGGGACAAAAAGGCCGGGGGTTAGATTCCGGACTATTTTGGGGACAACAGGGCCAGGGGTTAGATTTTGGACCATTTTCAACAAAAGGGCTGGTAGTTCGATTTTGGACCATTTCGGGGCAAAGGGGCCAGGGGTTAGATTTTAGACCATTTTAAACCATTTTGGGGACATAAAGGCCGGGGGTTAGATTTCAGACCATTTTGGGGACAAAAGGGCCGGGGGTTAGATTTTGGACCATTTTCAACAAAAGGGCCGGAGGTTAGATTTTGGACCATTTCGGGGCAAAGGGGCCGGGGGTTAGATTTTGGACCATTTTAAACCATTTTGGGGACAAAAAGGCCGGGGGTTAGATTTCAGACCATTTTGGGGACAATAGGGCCGGGGGTTAGATTTTGGACCATTTTCAACAAAAGGGCCGGAGGTTAGATTTTGGACCATTTCGGGGCAAAGGGGCCGGGGGGTTAGATTTTGGACCATTTTAAACCATTTTGGGGACAAAAAGGCCAGGGGTTAGATTTCAGACCATTTTGGGGACAAAAGGGCCGGGGGTTAGATTTTGGACCATTTTCAACAAAAGGGCCGGAGGTTCGATTTCGGACCATTTCGGGGCAAAGGGGCCGGGGGTTATATTTTGAACCATTTTAAATCATTTTGGGGACAAAAAGGCCGGGGGTTCGATTTCAGACCATTTTGGGGACAAAAGGGCCGGGGGGTTAGATTTTGGACCATTTTCAACAAATGGGCCGGAGGTTAGATTTCGGACCATTTTGGGGACAAAAGGGCCGGGGGTTAGATTTTGGACCATTTTCAACAAATGGGCCGGAGGTTAGATTTTGGACAATTTAGGGGCAAAGGGGGCCGGGGGTTAGATTTTGGACCATTTTAAACCATTTTGGGGACATAAAGGCTGGGGGTTAGATTTCGGACCATTTTGGGGAGAAAAGGGCCGGGGGTTAGATTTTGGACCATTTTCAACAAAAGGGCCGGAGGTTAGATTTTGGACCATTTCGGGGCAAAGGGGCCAGAGGTTAGATTTTGGACCATTTTAAACCATTTTGGGGACATAAAGGCCGGGGGTTAGATTTCGGACCATTTTGGGGACAAAAGGGCCGGGGGTTAGATCTTGGACCATTTCGGGGCAAAGGGGCCGGGGGTTAGATTTTGGACCATTTTAAACCATTTTGGATACATAAAGGCTGGGGGTTAGATTTCAGACCATTTTGGGGACAAAAGGGCCAGGGGTTAGATTTTGGACCATTTTCAACAAAAGGGCCAGAGGTTAGATTTTGGACCATTTCGGGGCAAAGGGGCCAGGGGTTAGATTTTGGACCATTTTAAACCATTTTAGGGACAAAAAGGCCGGGGGGTAGATTCCAGACTATTTTGGGGACAAAAGGGCCGGGGGTTAGATTTTGGACTATTTTCAACAAAAGGGCTGGTGGTTCGATTTTGGACCATTTCGGGGCAAAGGTGCCGGGGGTTAGATTTTGGACCATTTTAAACCATTTTTGGGACATAAAGGCCGGGGGTTAGATTTCGGACCATTTTGGGGACAAAAGGGCCGCGGGTTCGATTTTGGACCATTTTCAACAAAAGGGCCGGAGGTTAGATTTTGGACCATTTCGGAGCAAAGGGGCCGGGGGTTATATTTTGAACCATTTTAAACCATTTTGGGGACAAAAAGGCCGGGGGTTAGATTTCGGACCATTTTGGGGACAAAAGGGCCGGGGGTTTGATTTTGGACCATTTTCAACAAAAGGGCCAGGAGGTTAGATTTTGGACCATTTCGGGGGAAAGGGGCTGGGGGATAGATTTTGGACCATTTAAAACCATTTTGGGGACAAAAAGGCCGGGGGTTAGATTCCGGACTATTTTGGGGACACAAGGGCCGGGGGTTAGATTTTGGACCATTTTCAACAAAAGGGCTGGTGGTTCGATTTTGGACCATTTCGGGGCAAAGGGGCCGGGGTTAGATTTTGGACCATTTAAAACCATTTTGGGGACATAAAGGCCGGGGGTTAGATTTCAGACCATGTTGGGGACAAAAGGGCCGGGGGTTAGATTTTGGACCATTTTCAACAAAAGGGCCGGAGGTAAGATTTTGGACCATTTCGGGGCACAGGGGCCGGGGGTTAGATTTTGGACCATTTTAAACCATTTTGGGGACAAAAAGGCCGGGGGTTAGATTTCAGACCATTTTGGGGACAAAAGGGCCGGGAGTTAGATTTTGGACCATTTTCAACAAAAGGGCCGGAGGTTTGATTTTGGACCATTTCGGGGCAAAGGGGCCGGGGGTTATATTTTGAACCATTTTAAACCATTTTTGGGACAAAAAGGCCGGGGGTTAGATTTCGGACCATTTTGGGGATAAAAGGGTCGGGGGTTAGATTTTGGACCATTTTCAACAAAAGGGCCGGAGGTTAGATTTCGGTCCATTTTGTGGCAAAGGGGCCGGGGGTTAGATTTTGGACCATTTTAAACCATTTTAGGGACAAAAAGGCCGGGGGTTAGATTCCGGACTATTTTGGGGACAAAAGGGCCGGGGGTTAGATTTTGGACCATTTTCAACCAAAGGGCTGGTGGTTCGATTTTGGACCATTTCGGGGCAAAGGTGCCGGGGGTTAGATTTTGGACCATTTTAAACCATTTTGGGGACATAAAGGCCGGGGGTTAGATTTCGGGCCATTTTGGGGACAAAAGGGCCGGGGGTTAGATTTTGGACCATTTTCAACAAAAGGGCCTGAGGTTAGATTTTGGACCATTTCAGAGCAAAGGGGCCGGGGGTTATATTTTGAACCATTTTAAACCATTTTGGGGACAAAAAGGCCGGGGGTTAGATTTTGGACCATTTTGGGGACAAAAGGGCCGGGGGTTTGATTTTGGACCATTTTCAACAAAAGGGCCGGAGGTTAGGTTTTGGACCATTTCGGGGGAAAGGGGCTGGGGGTTCGATTTTGGACCATTTAAAACCATTTTGGGGACAAAAAGGCCGGGGGTTAGATTCTGGACCATTTTGGGGACAAAAGGGTCGGGGGTTTGATTTTAGACCATTTTCGAAAAAAGGGCCGGAGGTTAGATTTTGGACCATTTCGGGGGGAAAGGGGCTGGGGGTTAGATTTTGGACCATTTTAAACCATTTTGGGGACAAAAAGGCCGGGGGTTAGATTTCAGACCATTTTGGGGACAAAAGGGCCGGGGGTTAGATTTTGGACCATTTTCAACAAAAGGGCCGGAGGTTCGATTTTGGACCATTTCGGGGCAAAGGGGCCGGGGGTTATATTTTGAACCATTTTAAATCATTTTGGGGACAAAAAGGCCGGGGGTTCGATTTCGGTCCATTTTGGGGACAAAAGGGCCGGGGGTTAGATTTTGGACCATTTTCAACAAAAGTAAAAAAAAAAAACCTCAGAGGTGGGAATTTGAAAGTGACTGCAAAACACACAAAGTATATTGAAATTGTATAGATTTAATAAATAAGTACAAAAAGGACAAATGAATATAAATCACATAAATTGTGTACAAGTCCAGAAAATTGGTTGCGTTGGTAAGGAGAAAAATTGAAACATTGATAGTCAAACCCGACAGCTGTTTCGGTTACGCCCTTCTTCAGGGGAATTGTAGACATACAGTTCAGTAAGACAGACAAACTCTGTTGAATACATAATATAGTACAAATAAATATCACGATGTATGCATATACATACATTGCAAACAGTCATATAAAAAAAAAATATATTAAATAAATATATGCTTACAATAATCTATCCAAAGAGAAATTAATATTTGGTGCACCGGGGGACCACATGCACGGCAGTAAATGTGGGATGAAGAAAGAAAACACCCCACCAATGAGGGGGCTCCAAGATCGATGGGGTCCAATATCCCAACAACGGGGGTCCCCAGGCGACGACACGTAGACAGGCCAGGGAGAGACCAAGGAATCCGGTAAGGTAATTATCTAAAAGACAAATTTATGAAGGGTGGGAGGCAAGAAGGGGAAATCACATTAGTGAGCCCCTAATATGTAGTAAAGCCCCCCAAAAAGCCATATAGACCCTAACTTAAGTCCCATATATGGATAGTGTGAATTCATCCATTACATGTATAATATGTGTCCAAGGAAACCTACCAGTATGGAAAAGTATTCCAGATCAGGGAGGTGTCTGGTGAAAACTTGAAACGGCTTCAAAAGTAGAGGGAGTCCTCAATACAAAAATTGCATCCAATATGCACTATTGTAGTGATGAAGCAAATATGTGCATCGTTTCAATCTGATTTAAATCCAGAGAATCTAAAGAGTAATATGGATGGAAAAACAAGGGACAATAGGTGGATATAGCATTAAATTTGTCCAAGGTAAATAATCAAAATACAGAGTTTCAAGGAACTGTCCTATAAGAATTTACCTGTAAGGATCCCGGGTGTCCCAATGATCGCTGCGTGAGGTACCTCGTGTGGACTCCGACTGGTCCTTGAGAGCTTTAAATGGTGTCTCAAAGACATCTGCGCATGCGTCAGAAAGCGCCGGTAAACGACGCAGACGTAGTGACGTCAGTGCGCTATCTGTCGCGTACCTATGACGCTCCGGACGGGCACATAAAGAAATAGACGTTAATGAACAGGAATGTGAGATGTCCCTCTATACAGAGAGTGTGCCGCAGTATGTCTGAAAGGAACACATAGGTATGGCTGTATAATCCCTGCCATTCCGTGCCAAAGAGAGTACCCGTGTATATAATGAGACCCGACAGCAGGGAGGAGGAAGAAGAAGGATTAATATTATTATAAATATACTCGGAGTTATATATCTCTATATTATATTGGAACTCCATGTATCCAAAATTTTGCTTTAAGTAAACTCTTCAATCCAAATATGAATTATATATTAAAAGTTATTAAAAATAAAAAAGTAAAAATGTAAAAAAATGGAAAGAAGAGAGTTGAATAGTAATTGTCAGTCAATAATTCAAAGAAAATTAGAGCAATATCATTCATTGTTTACATGGAAAATGATCTTTACATTCTTATTCCATGGAGAAATTGTATATCGACTATAACATTATATCTATTAGAAATTACATAATAATAATTATCAAATAGATGAAAGCCTCCCTCTGATAAAATGGATGTTTGTTAATATAGTAAAAAGGCACATATAGGGCAGGCAGGTTCCCAGTGTCGAATCCAGAGGTTAGAGTCGCCAATAGGAGGCCCCCCCACGCGGCATCCGCCCAAAGACCGTCCCAAGTGGCGGTAATTGGCAGATGACGCGCGCCGACGCATAAATGCAAATAAATGCATAAAGAGGGGGGTAAAAGAGGACAATCCCCCCAGAAAGAAAAAAAGGGGGGGAAACCTGGCGGCCCAACTCACCCCCTGTGTGCGCCGTGTGAGGAACAATGAGCCCACTAGGAGCCCCAGACTGACGTATGCATGCGGGCCACCGGTACACCAAATGGAGAGCAAAATAAAAATAAATATAAATAAAAAGTGGGGGAAATCTGGGGGAGAGAGAGAGGGGGGAAAAAAAAAAGGGGGTCCATTGATGGTAAGAGATACATTGTCTCACCTGTACTTCTATTCTTCCCACCCCCCTGAGGAGAAACCCTCAAGAAAAGGACGATAACTTATAAGATCGTTCAATCCTGGAGGCATGGTGGCATTTAGGGTAAAGATCCATCTAGTCTCTCTTTGTAGGAGAGTTCTGTTCCAATCTCCTCCTCTGTTGCTAGGGTGTACCCTGTCCAGAATTAGGAATTTTATTCTGGGAATTCTACTATTATGGATATCTTTTATATGGCGTCCAAGGGGAAGGTCTGGGTCACATTTCTTCATACAGGTGATATGTCTAGCCGCTCTCTTGAAGAATGGCTGTTTGGTTTTGCCAATGTAGAATGATCCACATTGGCATGTGAGTAGATAAACTACTCCTTCCGTTTTGCAGTTCGCAAAATGAATGGGTTTAAAGATTTTGCCATTAGGTAGTGATGCTTTTTCATCAATGTTCATATACTGGCATAGATTGCAACCTCCACATCGATATGTGCCAGGTCGCCTACATGGGTCAACCCGGAATTCACCCGTGTATTCACTCTGTATTAGGTTATCCTTTATTGAATCTGCCTTCCGATAGGTAATTGCCGGTTGAGCCGGCACAAAGGAGGCTAGAGAGGGATCAATCTGCAAAAGATGCCAGTATTTGGAAATAATTTTTCTAATCTGTTCGCTTTGTCTATTAAATTTGGTAATAATCCGTATAGTATTAGAATCAAAATTGTCGGGTTTGATGCTGGGTTGTTTTTTTGTTAGAAGTTGATCCCTAGATTTTAGGGTAGCCCTTCTAAAAGATTTTTTAAGGCTATTAAGGGAGTAGCCTTGTATCAAAAGGCGGTCTCTGAGGGCATTTGCTTCATTCTGAAACGTAGCATCATTCGTACAATTTCGGCGTAGCCGTAAATATTGTCCGTATGGGATTGATTTTACTAACGATGTAGGATGTGCACTCCCCGCATGTAGTATAGAATTGCATGCTGTATCTTTGCGATATAGTGCACTTGTTAGTTTACCATTTGTGTCCTTAAGTATAGTGATATCTAAAAAATTAACGGACGTCTCACTATACGTCATGGTGAATGTAAGGTTGTAGGAGTTGTCATTCATAGCATCCAAGCAGGACAACAATAGTTCTGGAGTGCCTATCCAGATGATAAAGATATCGTCGATGTAGCGACTCCAGTTGACAATATATTCAGTCACAGGCAAAAGACTCTCTTCAGATAGAAAATTCTGTTCCCACTCCCCCAGATACAGGTTAGCGTAGGATGGGGCGCAGCAAGTCCCCATTGCCACGCCCTGTATCTGGAGGTAGTGGGACCCATCAAACGCAAAGGCATTGCAGGTAAGAATATGTTCAAGAGCAGAAAGCAAAAATAAATCGAAAGAACGATTATCATGATGCGATTGGGATAAGATATGTCTGATTACTCCAATGCCCCGCTGGTGGGGGATGGAGCTATATAGGGCTTCTACATCAACAGCCACCAGCAGGGCATTGGGGGGCACAGACATCTCATCCAATTGATTGAGTAAATGCATTGTATCTTTCACAAAAGAAGGCAAGTTGTTCACGTAAGGACGAATTTGTTCATCTATGAACTTACTAAGGTTCTCCGTGATGCTACCACATCCCGATACGATGGGGCGGCCTGGTGGCATAGTTTGATTTTTGTGCACCTTAGGAAGACTATAGAAAGTCGGGATTCTGGGATGAAGAGTTCTGATAAAGTTCCAAATCTGCAGATCGATTGTCCTGTTCGTATAGGCCCCATCGATCAGTATATAGAAGGCATCATTGAATTTCCCAATCATGGTTCTTGAGATTTTTCTATACCAATCACTGTTGTTTAGTATTTTTAAACACATCTCCTTGTATTGGAGATTCCCCATGATCACAATATTGCCCCCTTTATCTGCCGGTTTTATTGTCAGATGAATCTGTTTAGTCAGATTCTCAAGGGCCTTTTTTTCGCCTTCAGTTAAATTAGATGATGTTTCACCCTTGCGGTTGATATTAAGCTTCTTAATGTCATTGGTTGTCATAGTCAGAAAGGCTCCCAAGTTGATATTGGTACCTATCACAGGAAATTTATCGGATTTCTTTTTTAAAGAAGATTGTATCTTCGGTAAGATGACCTTTTTCTTGTTAGTCGTGGGTAATACATCGCATGTCAATAGACTATCCAAGTCAATCCTGTCTATAAGATCTATATTTACATTATCCGTGGATAGATCAACCAGGGTCTGTACATCATGTTCATGTTGAATTGCAGTTTTATCTTTTTCTCTTTCTTTAGTAGAGACTTCCGTTTTGGTATACATGCTTTTCAATAACAGTTTCCTTGAAAATAACTGCAAGTCCTTAATTACCTCAAATTTGTCCAAATCTGAGCTTGGACAGAAATTCAAACCCCTGGATAGAACGGATCTTTCATCATCTGATAATATATAATCAGATAGATTGATAATATTCAACCTATCACTACTCGTTTTGTGGCTCTTTAGCTATGATGTCATATTGGATAAACCAATATTCATCTCTGCCAAAGGTTCGGTCACCTCTGATACATTGTTGTGGGGAAATAAAATTCCCGATGTGGGTTGTTCCAGCGGCCCACCGCGTGGTCCTGTTGTCTTTATATTAAAAGTCCCGTTTTGGGGAGGGATGGGCGTTACTTCCAACATGCGTTTTTTCGTCTGTCCCTTGTTGGGTGATTTCTATTTGTTCTTGAGTGGTTTTTTCTTATCTGTGACCGAACGCTGGGAGGATGAGGAGAGTGAAGAATTGAGTGAAGCATTGGAGCCCCTCTCAGCAGTTGCACCCCTTGTTTTAATGAATTTGGGGCGCGTGCGTGGGTTGTTATTCCTTTGCCAATGGTATGCTTTTGATTCCTTAAAGGCAATCTTATCTCTCCAGGATTTTTGTTCTTTAGCCGGCAGGACATTACCAGCCAGCAAATCAAGATGGATTTTTATGCTCTCTTCTAGAGTTTTATAGTTATCAAGATTTTCGCATGGTTTGAGCTGTATATACACATTTTCAATGTCTGTATTTAGAATCATAACTCTTCTAGAATATTCTTCCATTAAGAGCCTCATCATAGTGAGGCTACATTGTTGCAGGTTTTTTTCCCACTGTTTTTTGAAAGATTTGTCAATATTATCAAAAGTTGGGAAGATCTGAATGCGTAAACCCAACGGGTTCAGATCTTCCCTAATGTATTGTTCAAAACCCTCAATATGCCATATTAATTGTGCCTTCTTTTCCACCAACTTAGATAATTGGGAAAATAATGCTGACATTTCAGAAGTTTGAGCTTCCTTTTTTGCTTGCTCTCTGTATCTAGACATATGTCCCTCAAAGTCCTTAGATTTGAACATAATGTATAATAGGCACAAAGAGACTAGAAAAATATAATGTGGAGGTAATCCAATGATGATACCAAAAAAAGGGGGAGGGGGAAGTGAAGGGAGGGGAACTAATAAATTATATAAGCAAAATAAATTCAATATGACATCAACAGGAAATTATGTCTTTTAAATCTCCAATAAATTGTACAAAAGATTATCAATACATATATGTACATACATACATATGCATGCAAGCATGCACACGTATGTATATAAGAGTAGAACGAACCCGCAGATGTCAGAAAAAATGGGGGGTGTGGGTATTTGCTACCCGGTTGTATAGGAGACAAAAGGGAACTGACATCTGCAAGATTGTATTTGTTTAACAGTCACCACATCCCAAAAATGAAGTAAAAAAACAAAAACCCCCTCAGAGGTGGGACTTTGAAAGTGACTGCAAAACACACAAAGTATATTGAAATTGTATAGATTTAATAAATAAGTACAAAAAGGACAAATGAATATAAATCACATAAATTGTGTACAAGTCCAGAAAATTGGTTGCGTTGGTAAGGAGAAAAATTGAAACATTGATAGTCAAACCCGACAGCTGTTTCGGTTACGCCCTTCTTCGGGGGGAATTGTAGACATACAGTTCAGTAAGACAGACAAACTCTGTTGAATACATAATATAGTACAAATAAATATCACGATGTATGCATATACATACATTGCAAACAGTCATATAAAAAAAAATATATATTAAATAAATATATGCTTACAATAATCTATCCAAAGAGAAATTAATATTTGGTGCACCGGGGGACCACATGCACGGCAGTAAATGTGGGGTGAAGAAAGAAAACACCCCACCAATGGGGGGGCTCCAAGATCGATGGGGTCCAATATCCCAACAACGGGGGTCCCCAGGCGATGACACGTAGACAGGCCAGGGAGAGACCAAGGAATCCGGTAAGGTAATTATCTAAAAGACAAATTTATGAAGGGTGGGAGGCAAGAAGGGGAAATCACATTAGTGAGCCCCTAATATGTAGTAAACCCTCCCAAAAAGCCATATAGACCCTAACTTAAGTCCCATATATGGATAGTGTGAATTCATCCATTACATGTATAATATGTGTCCAAGGAAACCTACCAGTATGGAAAAGTATTCCAGATCAGGGAGGTGTCTGGTGAAAACTTGAAACGGCTTCAAAAGTAGAGGGAGTCCTCAATACAAAAATTGCATCCAATATGCACTATTGTAGTGATGAAGCAAATATGTGCATCGTTTCAATCTGATTTAAATCCAGAGAATCTAAAGAGTAATATGGATGGAAAAACAAGGGACAATAGGTGGATATAGCATTAAATTTGTCCAAGGTAAATAATCAAAATACAGAGTTTCAAGGAACTGTCCTATAAGAGTTTACCTGTAAGGATCCCGGGTGTCCCAATGATCGCTGCGTGAGGTACCTCGTGTGGACTCCGACTGGTCCTTGAGAGCTTTAAATGGTGTCTCAAAGACATCTGCGCATGCGTCAGAAAGCGCCGGTAAATGACGCAGACGTAGTGACGTCAGTGCGCTATCCGTCGCGTACCTATGATGCTCCGGACGGGCACATAAAGAAATAGACGTTAATGAACAGGAATGTGAGATGTCTCTCTATAAAGAGAGTGTGCCACAGTATGTCTGAAAGGAACACATAGGTATGGCTGTATAATCCCTGCCATTCCGTGCCAAAGAGAGTATCCGTGTATATAATGAGACCCGACAGCAGGGAGGAGGAAGAAGAAGGATTAATATTAATATAAATATACTCAGGATTATATATCTCTATATTATATTGGAACTCCATGTATCCAAAATGTTGCTTTAAGTAAACTCTTCAATCTAAATATGAATTATATATTGAAAGTTATTAAAAATAAAAAAGTAAAAATGTAAAAAAATGGAAAGAAGAGAGTTGAATAGTAATTGTCAGTCATAATTCAAAGAAAATTAGAGCAATACCATTCATTGTTTACATGGAAAATGATCTTTACATTCTTATTCCATGGAGAAATTGTATATCGACTATAACATTATATCTATTAGAAATTACATAATAATAATTATCAAATAGATGAAAGCCTCCCTCTGATAAAATGGATGTTTGTTAATATAGTAAAAAGGCACATATAGGGCAGGCAGGTTCCCAGTGTCGAATCCAGAGGTTAGAGTCGCCAAAAGGGGGCCCCCCGCGCGGCATCCGCCCAAAGACCGTCCCAAGTAGCGGTAATTGGCAGATGACGCGCGCCGACGCATAAATGCAAATAAATGCATAAAGCGGGGGGTAAAAGAGGCCAATCCCCCCAGAAAGAAAAAAAGGGGGGGGAAACCTGGCGGCCCAACTCACCCCCTGTGTGCGCCGTTTGAGGAACAATGAGCCCACTAGGAGCCCCAGACTGACGTATGCATGCGGGCCACCGGTACACCAAATGGAGAGCAAAATAAAAATAAATATAAATAAAAAGTGGGGGAAATCTGGGGGAGAGAGGGGGGGAGAAAGAAAAAAAAAAGGGGTCCATTGATGGTAAGAGATACATTGTCTCACCTGTACTTCTATTCTTCCCACCCCCCTGAGGAGAAACCCTCAAGAAAAGGACGATAACTTATAAGATCGTTCAATCCTGGAGGCATGGTGGCATTTAGGGTAAAGATCCATCTAGTCTCTCTTTGTAGGAGAGTTCTGTTCCAATCTCCTCCTCTGTTGCTAGGGTGTACCCTGTCCAGAATTAGGAATTTTATTCTGGGAATTCTACTAATATGGATATCTTTTATATGGCGTCCAAGGGGAAGGTCTGGGTCACATTTCTTCATACAGGTGATATGTCTAGCCGCTCTCTTGAAGAATGGCTGTTTGGTTTTGCCAATGTAAAATGATCCACATTGGCATGTGAGTAGATAAACTACTCCTTCCGTTTTGCAGTTCGCAAAATGAATGGGTTTAAAGATTTTGCCATTAGGTAGTGATGCTTTTTCATCAATGTTCATATACTGGCATAGATTGCAACCTCCACATCGATATGTGCCAGGTCGCCTACATGGGTCAACCCGGAATTCACCCGTGTATTCACTCTGTATTAGGTTATCCTTTATTGAATCTGCCTTCCGATAGGTAATTGCCGGTTGAGCCGACACAAAGGAGGCTAGAGAGGGATCAATCTGCAAAAGATGCCAGTATTTGGAAATAATTTTTCTAATCTGTTCGCTTTGTCTATTAAATTTGGTAATAATCCGTATAGTATTAGAATCAAAATTGTCGGGTTTGATGCTGGGTTGTTTTTTTGTTAGAAGTTGATCCCTAGATTTTAGGGTAGCCCTTCTAAAAGATTTTTTAAGGCTATTAAGGGAGTAGCCTCGTATCAAAAGGCGGTCTCTGAGGGCATTTGCTTCATTCTAAAACGTAGCATCATTCATACAATTTCGGCGTAGCCGTAAATATTGTCCGTATGGGATTGATTTTACTAACGATGTAGGATGTGCACTCCCCGCATGTAGTATAGAATTGCATGCTGTATCTTTGCGATATAGTGCACTTGTTAGTTTACCATTTGTGTCCTTAAGTATAGTGATATCTAAAAAATTAACGGACGTCTCACTATACGTCATGGTGAATGTAAGGTTGTAGGAGTTGTCATTCATAGCATCCAAGCAGGACAGCAATAGTTCTGGAGTGCCTATCCAGACGATAAAGATATCATCGATGTAGCGACTCCAGTTGACAATATATTCAGTCATAGGCAAAAGACTCTCTTCAGATAGAAAATTCTGTTCCCACTCCCCCAGATACAGGTTAGCGTAGGATGGGGCGCAGCAAGTCCCCATTGACACGCACTGTATCTGGAGGTAGTGGGACCCATCAAACGAAAAGGCATTGCAGGTAAGAATATGTTCAAGAGCAGAAAGCAAAAATAAATCGAAAGAACGATTATCACGATGCGATTGGGATAAGATATGTCTGATTACTCCAATGCCCCGCTGGTGGGGGATGGAGCTATATAGGGCTTCTACATCAACAGCCACCAGCAGGGCATTGGGGGGCACAGACATCTCATCCAATTGATTGAGTAAATGCATTGTATCTTTCACAAAAGAAGGCAAGTTGTTCACGTAAGGACGAATTTGTTCATCTATGAACTTACTAAGGTTCTCCGTGATGCTACCACATCCCGATACGATGGGGCGGCCTGGTGGCATAGTTTGATTTTTGTGCACCTTAGGAAGACTATAGAAAGTCGGGATTCTGGGATGAAGAGTTCTGATAAAGTTCCAAATCTGCAGATCGATTGTCCTGTTCGTATAGGCCCCATCGATCAGTATATAGAAGGCATCATTGAATTTCCCAATCCTGGTTCTTGAGATTTTTCTATACCAATCACTGTTGTTTAGTATTTTTAAACACATCTCCTTGTATTGGAGATTCCCCATGATCACAATATTGCCCCCTTTATCTGCCGGTTTTATTGTCAGATGAATCTGTTTAGTCAGATTCTCAAGGGCCTTTTTTTCGCCTTCAGTTAAATTAGATGATGTTTCACCCTTGCGGTTGATATTAAGCTTCTTATTGTCAACTGGAGTCGCTACATCGACGATATCTTTATCGTCTGGATAGGCACTCCAGAACTATTGTTGTCCTGCTTGGATGCTATGAATGACAACTCCTACAACCTTACATTCACCATGACGTATAGTGAGACGTCCGTTAATTTTTTAGATATCACTATACTTAAGGACACAAATGGTAAACTAACAAGTGCACTATATCGCAAAGATACAGCATGCAATTCTATACTACATGCGGGGAGTGCACATCCTACATCGTTAGTAAAATCAATCCCATACGGACAATATTTACGGCTACGCCGAAATTGTACGAATGATGCTACGTTTCAGAATGAAGCAAATGCCCTCAGAGTGTCAGGGACGTGCTGGGCTTGAACCTGGGACCTCTTCTGTGTCTGGCATTGACTCTTCCAGCGGAGCTATCTGAGATTCTGGACAGTTCCCTGCCTGATCTGCTGGATAACCTATCTGATCCATTAGACTACTCTGCTTGGTGTCTAATTACTGTTGAACTCTGAACCCCTTGCTCCTCCCATGTACTTCCTATAAAAGACATTCCAGAGATGTTGCCCCTTGCGGTTTGATCTGCTTCTGTTCCCTGAGTTCCTGATTCTGTGCTTGTATCCTGTTCCTGTGTTTGACCCGGCTTCCTGACCAGGCTTCTGTCTCCAGTCCTGACCTCGGCTCGTTTGACCCTGCTCAGTTATCTGCCAGTCTGCCTGTTGCCAAGATTCGGCCTGGACTTTGACTACTCTCTGCCTGCCACTTGTTATGTTTACCTTGATGTGTATGACCCGGCTTGTCTGACTCTGCAAACCTGCACCAGCTTACCTGCATCCTCTGCTCTGCTAGCTGCACACGCTGACCTGCATCCTTTGCAATGCAAACCTGCACCTGCTGACCTGCATCCCTGCTCTGCAAACCTGCACCTGCTGACCTGCATCCCTGCTCTGCAAACCTGCACCTGCTGACCTGCATCCCTGCTCTGCAAACCTGCACCTGCTGACCTGCATCCCTGCTCTGCAAACCTGCACCTGCTGACCTGCATCCCTGCTCTCCAAACCTGCACCTACTGACCTGCAACCCTGCTCTGCAAACCGGCACCTGCTGACCTGCATCCTCTGCTCTGCAAGCTGAACCTGCTGACCTGCATCCGCTGCTTCCGGAACCAGCCGTTCCAGTCTCCACTCGGCTCCACCACTCCAAGCAGTGAGGATCAGACAGGCACCCTTACCTCACCGTGCTCTTACCACCACTGTCCCCACTCCAGTGGTCTCCGAGCCGGGGTTGTACGGGAGGTCCCTCTCCGCACGTCAGGCTCACACCTAAGGTACGTTACAGTATCAAACCACCATGCCTGAGCCTGCAGGAGATACCTTGCCTATGGACAATGTCTATCAACACCTTACAGCTCTCACTCAGATCGTGAAGTCTCTGCAGGGCAGCCATGTCCGAATGGATAAGCAGACACAAACTCAAGCCACCTCTGCAGATTCACCTCCAACCCCAACTTCCTCTATTGGAATGTTACCATCTCCTGAGCCCAGGGTCCCTGTTCCTGAGAAGTTTTTCGGGGATCGGAGTAAATTCCGTGCGTTTCGCAACGCATGTGAACTTTACTTTTCGTTGCTACCTCTGACTTTTTCATCTGAAGCCACCAAGGTGGGCTTCGTTATCGCTTTGCTGCAGGGGGAACCTCAAGCTTGGGCCCATCACCTACTTGAAGTCCGCCATGTAGTTCTAGACTCTCTGCCCTCTTTTCTTGATGCCATGGCCCGACTTTATGATGATCCACAGCGGACTTCTACTGCGGAGGCTGCTCTCCATGCGCTCCAGCAAGGCCGCCGAGCGGTCGAGGACTATGTGACTGATTTCAGACGCTGGAGCGCGGATACCCAGTGGAATGAGGCGGCTCTGCGGCATCAGTTCCGTCTTGGTCTCTCTGAAAGCCTGAAGGATGAGTTAGCACGGGTCGGTGTTCCTGATGTTCTAGAGACTTTAATTAATTTGTCTATCCAGATAGACCGACGACTCCGGGAGCGCAGAGCAGAAAGGTCTACACAACAGCTCCGCCCAGCTTGGATGCTACCCCGGATACGAGCCCCTGTGTACCCTGCCAGTGCCAGTACGGTTCCAACTGAACCCTCATCCCTCAACCAGACCATCAAGCCAGGGCAGCTTGGACTAATGAAACATTCCCTATCGGCCAAGGAACGACTTCGTCGGCTGCAGAATTATCTATGCCTGTATTGCGGTGAACCCGGTCATTATGTCTCTTCTTGTCCTGCTAAGCTGCGCAAGGTCCTGGCTACCTCTTCTCCCAACTACTCACCTCCATCTACCAATGCTACTCACCTGGCTCTTCCTATCTCTTTCCAACTACCAGGGAGGACAATACCAGTAACTGCAATAATCGACTCAGGGGCATGTAGTTGTTTTGTCGATCTAGACTTTGCAGCACAACAACACATCCCACTCCAACCTAAGACTCAGGGACTTTCCATTTTCCTGGCAGATGGGTCTCGCATCAAGTCCAGAGTAGTGACCCAGGAGACCCCTCCTTTGCCTGTGATCACCTTCATGGACCATAAGGAACTATTGACTTTGGATGCTATGGCATCTCCCATGTTTCCAGTTATCCTGGGTCTACCCTGGCTTCAGGCGCACAATCCACAGATTGATTGGGGAACCGGAAGTATTAAGTTCCAGTCACCATACTGTCAACGCCACTGCATGCTTCCACGTCCCAGCACCTTGGGGCCTCTGTTATGCCTGGATTCAGATCCAGAGATACGAGCTTCTGTACCCAAACAATATCATGAGTTCCTGGACGTCTTCAGCAAACGAGGGGCCGAAGTCCTCCCGCCTCATCGTCCTTACGATTGTCCAATCGAGCTTCTTCCCGGTGCTGAGATTCCTTTCGGACGGATCTTCCCCCTATCTGAACGGGAGCTTGAGGTACTGAAAGAATACGTTGATGAGAACCTTAAGAGGGGTTTCATCCGTCCTTCCACTTCTCCAGCAGGGGCAGGAATCTTCTTTGTGGAGAAAAAAGACCATTCTCTTCGGCCCTGTTTAGATTACCGGGAATTAAATAAAATCACGGTCAAGAACCGGTACCCTCTGCCTCTGGTACCTGAACTTTTTCCAAGACTCAGGACTTCCTCTGTGTTTACCAAATTAGACCTGCGGGGGGCGTACAACCTGGTACGCATCCGAGCAGGGGATGAATGGAAGACTGCCTTTCGTACCAGGTTCGGCCATTACGAATACCTAGTAATGCCCTTCGGCCTATGTAACGCCCCTGCCACCTTTCAGCATCTAGTCAATGATGTTTTCAGAGACTGTCTGGACATTTATGTAGTTGTCTATCTTGATGATATTTTGATTTTTTCCTCCTCTCTTGAGCAGCACCGGAAACACGTCAAGAGTGTACTCTGTCGTCTCCGCCAGCATGGACTGTACGCAAAACCAGAAAAGTGTGAATTCGAGCGACAGAGTATCCAGTTCCTTGGCCTAGTGATCTCTACAGAGGGATTCAAGATGGACCCACAGAAGGTTTCAGCCATTCTGGATTGGCCTGCACCTTCAGATAAAAAGGGGGTGCAGCGCTTCGTTGGCTTTGCCAATTTTTATCGGAGGTTTATCAAGGGATTCTCTGCTATTATTTCCCCGATTACGCAGCTAACAAAGCAAAATGCTCGATTCCAGTGGACATCTGAAGCACAGGCTGCTTTCACAAACCTAAAAATACTTTTTACGTCTGCCCCTATCCTAAGTCATCCCGATCCTGCCCTACCGTATCTACTTGAGGTAGATGCCTCAGAGACAGCGGTTGGAGCTGTTATCTCCC
This sequence comes from Rana muscosa, assembly GCA_029206835.1. NCBI lineage: Eukaryota > Metazoa > Chordata > Amphibia > Anura > Ranidae > Rana > Rana muscosa. The sequence continues at coordinate 3,198 of JARGYO010003331.1, read as the reverse complement.
AGCGCCAAGGTCTCAAGGACTTGATACACCCGGTAGCCTTCTTCTCCCGTAAGCTTACCACATCCGAGAGGAATTATGATGTTGGAGACCGGGAGCTCCTGGCCATTAAATCTGCCCTTGAGGAGTGGAGGTACTTGTTGGAGGGAGCAGCGCATCCTATACTCATTTACACAGACCACAAGAACCTAGAGTATCTGAGAGCTGCCAAATGTCTGAGACCACGTCAGGCACGTTGGGCACTATTTTTCTCTAGGTTCTCGTTCCACATAACTTACCGGCCAGGCTCCAAGAACACCAAACCAGACGCTCTTTCCCGCATGTTTGATGATCCAAAAGAGGTGTCAGCTCCAGATACCATTCTATCGGAAGGCAACTTCTTACTTTTACAAACTAGCCTGATGTCTGTCTTGAAGCAAGCTTCTACAGGTGTGTCTGGTCCCTCTGAAATCACTCTGGTACCCAAGGACGGGTTACTTTGGAAGAATGACAAAATCTTTGTGCCAGAAGAAGTTCGAGTCACAGTGTTAAACTTGTGTCATGATCATCCCCTGGCAGGCCATTTCGGAATGCATAAAACCCTTGAACTGATTCAACGCACGTTTTGGTGGCCGGATCTTGAAAAAGACTGCAGGGAATATGTAGGTTCATGTGCCACCTGTATCCGTAGCAAGACCACTAGAAGCAAGGCCTGGGGTCTGCTCAGACCCTTACCAGTCCCTGACCGTCCCTGGAAAATGATTGCCATGGACTTCATAGTGGAACTCCCCCCGTCTGAAGGTTGCACAGCCATCTTTGTAGTGGTTGACCGTCTATCCAAGATGGCCCACTTTGTGCCTCTCAAAGGCACGCCCTCTGCCATGGAAACTGCCCAGGTCTTCATTAGGGAAATAGTAAGGCTACATGGGGTCCCTGCGGACATCGTTTCGGATAGAGGGGTGCAGTTCACCTCTCGCTTTTGGAAGGCTTTGTGCAAGGTCCTGAAGATTGAGTTGTCCATGTCCTCGGCCTATCACCCCCAAACTAACGGGCAAACCGAAAGAACGAATCAGACGCTCGAACAGTACCTCAGATGCTTCACCACCTTTGTTCAAGACGACTGGGTAGCTTTACTACCCTTGGCAGAGTTTGCCTTTAACAACGCCAGTCATTCGGCTACAGGTCAATCGCCATTTTTTGCCAACTACGGGTTTCACCCGACCTTCTTACCTGATCTCATCCCTGATTCAACAGTCCCAGCGGTCCAGAGTATTGTTGATTTCCTGACCCGTAACAACAGGATATTGCAGGAAGCCATGACTAAGGCACAAGCAGCCAATAAAAGGATCTTTGACAGGAAAAGGAGAGGGGAATTATGCCTGCAACAGGGTGACCAAGTATGGTTATCGACCACCAACCTTAAGATGGCTTGCCCCGCAAGGAAACTGGCACCCAAGTTCATCGGTCCTTTCCCAGTAAAACGGAAATTAAACGAGGTCTCCTATGAACTTGCCTTACCGGAGTCGTTGAAGATTCACCCAGTCTTTCACGTTTCCTTGCTGAAACCCGCAGTGCCCGACCCGTTCCCAGACAGGGGATCGGGACCACCCAAGCCTGTAATCATTGACGGTGATGAGGAGTTTGAGGTGGAGGCTGTCTTGGACTGCCGAAGAAGAGGGAACCAGCTTCAATTCCTGATCAAGTGGAAGGGGTACGGTCTGGAGGAGAACTCCTGGGAACCCCAACAGAACATTCACGCCCGAGAGTTAATCCAGGCCTTTTTTCGCAGTCACCCCCAGAAAAGAGCTCTATTGGGCACCCGGAGGTTGCCCTTAAGGGGGAGGGGCACTGTCAGGGACGTGCTGGGCTTGAACCTGGGACTCTTCTGTGTCTGCCATTGACTCTTCCAGCGGAGCTATCTGAGATGCTGGACAGTTCCCTGCCTGATCTGCTGGATAACCTATCTGATCCATTAGACTACTCTGCTTGGTGTCTGATTACTGTTGAACTCTGAACCCCTTGCTCCTCCCATGTACTTCCTATAAAAGACATTCCAGAGATGTTGCCCCTTGCGGTTTGATCTGCTTCTGTTCCCTGAGTTCCTGATTCTGTGCTTGTATCCTGTTCCTGTGTTTGACCCGGCTTCCTGACCACGCTTCTGTCTCCAGTCCTGACCTCGGCTCGTTTGACCCTGCTCAGTTATCTGCTAGTCTGCCTGTTGCCAAGATTCGGCCTGGACTTTGACTACTCTCTGCCTGCCACTTGTTATGTTTACCTTGATGTATATGACCCGGCTTGTCTGACTCTGCAAACCTGCACCAGCTTACCTGCATCCTCTGCTCTGCAAGCTGCACACGCTGACCTGCATCCTTTGCAATGCAAACCTGCACCTGCTGACCTGCATCCCTGCTCTGCAAACCTGCACCTGCTGACCTGCATCCCTGCTCTGCAAAACTGCACCTGCTGACCTGCATCCCTGCTCTGCAAACCTGCACCTGCTGACCTGCATCCCTGCTCTGCAAACCTGCACCTGCTGACCTGCATCCCTGCTCTGCAAACCTGCACCTGCTGACCTGCATCCCTGCTCTGCAAACCTGCACCTGCTGACCTGCATCCCTGCTCTGCAAACCGGCACCTGCTGACCTGCATCCTCTGCTCTGCAAGCTGAACCTGCTGACCTGCATCCGCTGCTTCCGGAACCAGCCGTTCCAGTCTCCACTCGGCTCCACCATCTAACCTCCAGCCCTTTTGTTAAAAATGGTCCAAAATCTAACCCCCGGCCCTCTTGTCCCCAAAATGGTCCGTAATCTAACCCCAGGCCTTTATGTCCCCAAAAAGGGTTTAAAACGGTCCAACATCTAACCCCCGACCCCTTTGCCCCGAAATGGTCCAAAATCTGACCTCCGGCCCTTTTGATGAAAATGGTCCAAAATCTAACCCCAGGCCCTTTTGTCCCCAAAATGGTCCAAAATCGGACCCCCGGCCTTTTTGTCCCCAAAATGGTCCAAAATCTAACCCCCAGCCCCTTTGCCCCAAAATGGTCCAAAATCTAACATCCGGCCCTTTTGTTGAAAATGGTCCAAAATCAGACCCCCGGCCCTTTTGTCCCCAAAATGGTCCAAAATCGGACCCCCGGCCCTTTTGTCCCCAAAATGGTCCAAAATCTAACCCCCTGCCTTTTTGTCCCCAAAATGGTTTAAAATGGTCCAAAATCTAACCCCC
>JARGYO010003330.1:0-96953 GCA_029206835.1 Rana muscosa | reverse complement strand
ATGTACTATGGGCCATCACTGGTGTACTATGGATCATCACTGGTGTACTATGGATCATGACTGATGTACTATGGACCATCCCTGATGTACTGTGGATCATCTCTGATGTACTATAGTTCATCACTGATGTACAATGGGCCATCACTGGTGTACTATGGATCATCACTGGTGTACTATGGATCATCACTGATGTACTATGGACCATCCTGATGTACTGTGGATCATCACTGTTGTACTGTGGATCATCACTGATGTACTATGGATCATCACTGATGTACTATGGGCCATCACTGGTGTACTATGGGCCATCACTGGTGTACTATGGATCATCACTGGTGTACTATGGACCATCACTGATGTACTATGGACCATCACTGATGTACTATGGATCATCACTGATATACTGTGGACCATCACTGATGTACTGTGGACCATCCCTGATGTACTGTGGATCATCCTGAGATTGTGGATCATTGAATGTGACCTAGTGGATCATCACTGATGTACTGTGGATCATCACTAATGTACTGTGGATCATAACTGATGTACTGTGGATCATCACTGGTGTACTATGGACCATCCTGATGTACTGTGGATCATCACTGATGTACTGTGGATCATCACTGATGTACTATAGTTCATCACTGATGTACTATGGGCCATCACTGTGTACTATGGATCATCACTGGTGTACTATGGATCATCACTGATGTACTATGGACCATCCCTGATGTACTGTGGATCATCACTGATGTACTGTGGATCATCACTGATGTACTATGGATCATCACTGATGTACTGTGGATCATCACTGATGTACTATAGTTCATCACTGATGTACTATGGGCCATCACTGGTGTACTATGGATCATCACTGGTGTACTATGGATCATCACTGATGTACTATGGACCATCCCTGATGTACTGTGGATCATCACTGATGTACTATAGTTCATCACTGATGTACTATGGGCCATCCTGGTGTACTATGGATCATCACTGGTGTACTATGGATCATCACTGTTATACTATGGACCATCCCTGATGTACTGTGGATCATCACTGATGTACTGTGGATCATCACTGATGTACTATGGATCATCACTGATGTACTATGGGCCATCACTGGTGTACTATGGGCCATCACTGGTGTACTATGGATCATCATGGTGTACTATGGACCATCACTGATGTACTATGGACCATCACTGATGTACTATGGATCATCACTGATATACTGTGGACCATCCCTGATGTACTGTGGATCATCACTGATCTAATGTGGATCATCACTGAAGTATTGTGGATCATCACTGATGTACTGTGGATCATCACTGATGTACTGTGTATCATAACTGATGTACTGTGGATCATCACTGATGTACTATAGATCATCACTGATGTACTATAGATCATCACTGATGTACTATGGACCATCACTGGTGTACTGTGGATCATCACTGATGTACTGTGGATCATCACTGATGTACTATAGTTCATCACTGATGTACTATGGGCCATCACTGGTGTACTATGGATCATCACTGGTGTACTATGGATCATCACTGATGTACTATGGACCATCCCTGATGTACTGTGGATCATCACTGATGTACTATGAATCATCACTGATGTACTGTGGATCATCACTGATGTACTATAGTTCATCACTGATGTACTATGGGCCATCACTGGTGTACTATGGATCATCACTGGTGTACTATGGATCATGACTGATGTACTATGGACCATCCCTGATGTACTGTGGATCATCTCTGATGTACTATAGTTCATCACTGATGTACTATGGGCCATCACTGGTGTACTATGGATCACACTGGTGTACTATGGATCATCACTGATGTACTATGGACCATCCCTGATGTACTGTGGATCATCACTGTTGTACTGTGGATCATCACTGATGTACTATGGATCATCACTGATGTACTATGGGCCATCACTGGTGTACTATGGGCCATCACTGGTGTACTATGGATCATCACTGGTGTACTATGGACCATCACTGATGTACTATGGACCATCACTGATGTACTATGGATCATCACTGATATACTGTGGACCATCACTGATGTACTGTGGACCATCCCTGATGTACTGTGGATCATCACTGAAGTATTGTGGATCATCACTGATGTACTGTGGATCATCACTTATGTACTGTGGATCATCACTTATGTACTGTGGATCATCACTAATGTACTGTGGATCATAACTGATGTACTGTGGATCATCACTGGTGTACTATGGACCATCCCTGATGTACTGTGGATCATCACTGATGTACTGTGGATCATCACTGATGTACTATAGTTCATCACTGATGTACTATGGGCCATCACTGGTGTACTATGGATCATCACTGGTGTACTATGGATCATCACTGATGTACTATGGACCATCCCTGATGTACTGTGGATCATCACTGATGTACTGTGGATCATCACTGATGTACTATGGATCATCACTGATGTACTATTGGCCATCACTGGTGTACTATGGATCATCACTGATGTACTATGGATCATCACTGATGTACTATGGACCATCACTGATGTACTATGGGCCATCACTGGTTTACTATGGATCATCACCAATGTACTGTGGACCATCCCTGATGTACTGTGGAACATCACTGATGTACTGTGGATCATCACTGTGTACTATGGATCATCACTGATGTACTATAGATCATCACTGATGTACTATAGATCATCACTGATGTACTATGGACCATCACTGATGTACTATAGATCATCACTGATGTACTATGGACCATCACTGGTGTACTATGGATCATCACTGGTGTACTGTGGATCATCACTGGTGTACTATGGACCATCCCTGATGTACTGTGGATCATCACTGATGTACTGTGGATCATCACTGATGTACTATAGTTCATCACTGATATACTGTGGGCCATCACTGGTGTACTATGGATCATCACTGGTGTACTATGGATCATCACTGATGTACTATGGACCATCCCTGATGTACTGTGGATCATCACTGATGTACTGTGGATCATCACTGATGTACTATGGATCATCACTGATGTACTGTGGATCATCACTGATGTACTATAGTTCATCACTGATGTACTATGGGCCATCACTGGTGTACTATGGATCATCACTGGTTGTACTATGGATCATCACTGATGTACTATGGGCCATCACTGGTGTACTATGGATCATCACTGGTGTACTATGAATCATCATCTGATGTACTATAGATCATCACTGATGTACTATAGCTCATCACTGATGTACTATGGACCATCACTGATGTACTATAGATCATCACTGATGTACTATGGACCATCACTGGTGTACTATGGATCATCACTGGTGTACTGTGGATCATCACTGGTGTACTATGGACCATCCCTGATGTACTGTGGATCATCACTGATGTACTGTGGATCATCACTGATGTACTATAGTTCATCACTGATGTACTATGGGCCATCACTGGTGTACTATGGATCATCACTGGTGTACTATGGATCATCACTGAAGTACTATGGACCATCCCTGATGTACTGTGGATCATCACTGATGTACTGTGGATCATCACTGATGTACTATGGATCATCACTGATGTACTGTGGATCATCACTGATGTACTATAGTTCATCACTGATGTACTATGGGCCATCACTGGTGTACTATGGATCATCACTGGTGTACTATGGATCATCACTGATGTACTATGGACCATCCCTGATGTACTGTGGATCATCACTGATGTACTATAGTTCATCACTGATGTACTATGGGCCATCACTGGTGTACTATGGGCCATCACTGGTGTACTATGGATCATCACTGGTGTACTATGGACCATCACTGATGTACTATGGACCATCACTGATGTACTGTGGATCATCACTGATATACTGTGGACCATCCCTGATGTACTGTGGATCAGCACTGATGTACTGTGGATCATCACTGAAGTATTGTGGATCATCACTGATGTACTGTGGGATCATCACTGATGTACTGTGTATCATAACTGATGTACTGTGGATCATCACTGATGTACTATAGATCATCACTGATGTACTATAGATCATCACAGATGTACTATGGACCATCACTGATGTACTATAGATCATCACTGATGTACTATGGACCATCACTGGTGTACTATGGATCATCACTGGTGTACTGTGGATCATCACTGGTGTACTATGGACCATCCCTGATGTACTGTGGATCATCACTGATGTACTGTGGATCATCACTGATGTACTATAGTTCATCACTGATGTTACTATGGGCCATCACTGGTGTACTATGGATCATCACTGGTGTACTATGGATCATCACTGATGTACTATTGGACCATCCCTGATGTACTATGGACCATCACTGGTGTACTATGGATCATCACTGGTGTACTGTGGATCATCACTGGTGTACTATGGACCATCCTGATGTACTGTGGATCATCACTGATGTACTGTGGATCATCACTGATGTATTATAGTTCATCACTGAAGTACTATGGGCCATCACTGGTGTACTATGGATCATCACTGGTGTACTATGGATCATCACTGATGTACTATGGACCATCCCTGATGTACTGTGGATCATCACTGATGTACTGTGGATCATCACTGATGTACTATGGATCATCACTGATGTACTGTGGATCATCACTGATGTACTATAGTTCATCACTGATGTACTATGGGCCATCACTGGTGTACTATGGATCATCACTGGTGTACTATGGATCATCACTGATGTACTATGGACCATCCCTGATGTACTGTTTAAGCCAAGCAGGAGGCTGGTGCAGGATCACAAGGGTGGCCGGGTTCGGTAGCAGACGGGCAGCGAGGTACTGGAAAAGGCCCCAAAAATCTTGGGCCAAGCTTCCTCGAGGGGCAACTTAGTTTCAAGTTCGCTGTGGAAAAGCCTGCAGTAATTGGTAGTTGGAGTTAAGGAAGTTCAACCTGTCTTGTACGGCAGGTACAGAAGAATCAATAGGCAGCTCAGGCAAGAAAGAAGGATGGTATCCATAATTGGTGAAAAAAGGTGACTGTTTGGTTGCCGAATGGGTGGAATTATTGTATGAAAATTCCGCGAGTGGGAGAAGTGATAGCCAGTCATCCTGTGCAAAAGAAGAAAAGCATCGTAGGTACTGTTCAAGGGTTTGATTGACCCTTTCAGTCTGTCCATTAGTTTGTGGGTGATAAGCTGTGGAGAGGCGGAGTTCAATGTTCAAAGTTTCACATAAGGCCCTCCAAAATCTAGAAGTGAGCTGCACCCCTCGATCAGAAACTATGCTGTCAGGGATGCCATGCAACCTTACAATCTCTTGATAAAAGTTGAGGCAGTCTCCGGGGCAGAAGGAGTTCCTTGCAGAGGTACAAAGTGGGCCATTTTGGTCAAACGATCAACCACAACGAAAATGGTAGTGAAGTCTTCAGATGGGGGGAGTTCTACTATAAAATCCATGGAGATCATGCTCCATGGTTTCTCAGGTACAGAAGGGGCTCAAGTAGACCCCAAGTTCTGGCTCTGTCTGTCTTATTCCGAAGGCATAAAATACAAGATCTTACATATTTCTTGCAGTCGTTCATCAAATTTGGCCACCAGAATGTACGGGAGATCAAATAACCCGTCTTGTGAATCCCAAAGTGACCCGCTCTTGTAACTTCTGCACAATATTTGAGAGCGCAGAAATAGTTTGGTAAATGTCCTTCGGTGGAGAGGCCTCCCTTCCAGACTCCATCTCTGGCTGACTGGTACTGTCACGTACCTGGTAGGAGTCTGGAATGACGAGGTCGGCCTCCCTTGTATCTCCAACCCAAGCCCCACTGAGGATGGGACAGACCTAGGGTGAGGAGTTACACGAGTGCCTGTAGTTGCGTGCAGAACTTGTCAGCTGAGTTGCAGACGTGGAGATGCAGGCAGAGCATCTGGTAAGGAACTGGACTCAGGAAAGCTGGTAGGATGGACAGCTTGCACAGGCACTGGAGACAGCGTTAAGCCAAGCAGGAGGCTGGTGCAGGATCACAAGGGTGGTCGGGTTCGGTAGCAGACGGGCAGCGAGGTACTGGAAAAGGTTCAAGATTCAAATTGCCTCTTCTCTTCTTGTCGAAGAACTTTTTATTATCTGCCTGGGTCTTGGAGATTGTATCCTGCAGTAATTGGTAGTTGGAGTTAAGGAAGTTTAACCTGTCTTGTACGGCAGGTACAGAAGAATCAATAGGCAGCTCAGGCAAGAAAGATGGATGGTATCCATAATTGGCGAAAAAAGGTGACTGTTTGGTTGCCGAATGGGTGGAATTATTGTATGAAAATTCCGCGAGTGGGAGAAGTGATAGCCAGTCATCCTGTGCAAAAGAAGAAAAGCATCGTAGGTACTGTTCAAGGGTTTGATTGACCCTTTCAGTCTGTCCATTAGTTTGTGGGTGATAAGCTGTGGAGAGGCGGAGTTCAATGTTCAAAGTTTCACATAAGGCCCTCCAAAATCTAGAAGTGAGCTGCACCCCTCGATCAGAAACTATGCTGTCAGGGATGCCATGCAACCTTACAATCTCCTTGATAAAAGTTGAGGCAGTCTCCGGGGCAGAAGGAGTTCCTTGCAGAGGTACAAAGTGGGCCATTTTGGTCAAACGATCAACCACAACGAAAATGGTAGTGAAGTCTTCAGATGGGGGGAGTTCTACTATAAAATCCATGGAGATCATGCTCCATGGTTTCTCAGGTACAGGAAGGGGCTCAAGTAGACCCCAAGTTCTGGCTCTGTCTGTCTTATTCCGAAGGCATAAAATACAAGATCTTACATATTTCTTGCAGTCGTTCATCAAATTTGGCCACCAGAATGTACGGGAGATCAAATAACCCGTCTTGTGAATCCCAAAGTGACCCGCTCTTGTAACTTCTGCACAATATTTGAGAGCGCAGAAATAGTTTGGTAAATGTCCTTCGGTGGAGAGGCCTCCCTTCCAGACTCCATCTCTGGCTGACTGGTACTGTCACGTACCTGGTAGGAGTCTGGAATGACGAGGTCGGCCTCCCTTGTATCTCCAACCCAAGCCCCACTGAGGATGGGACAGACCTAGGGTGAGGAGTTACACGAGTGCCTGTAGTTGCGTGCAGAACTTGTCAGCTGAGTTGCAGACGTGGAGATGCAGGCAGAGCATCTGGTAAGGAACTGGACTCAGGAAAGCTGGTAGGATGGACAGCTAGCACAGGCACTGGAGACAGCGTTAAGCCAAGCAGGAGGCTGGTGCAGGATCACAAGGGTGGTCGGGTTCGGTAGCAGACGGGCAGCGAGGTACTGGAAAAGGTTCAAGATTCAAATTGCCTCTTCTCTTCTTGTCGAAGAACTTTTTATTATCTGCCTGGGTCTTGGAGATTGTATCCTGCAGTAATTGGTAGTTGGAGTTAAGGAAGTTTAACCTGTCTTGTACGGCAGGTACAGAAGAATCAATAGGCAGCTCAGGCAAGAAAGATGGATGGTATCCATAATTGGCGAAAAAAGGTGACTGTTTGGTTGCCGAATGGGTGGAATTATTGTATGAAAATTCCGCGAGTGGGAGAAGTGATAGCCAGTCATCCTGCGCAAAAGAAGAAAAGCATCGTAGGTACTGTTCAAGGGTTTGATTGACCCTTTCAGTCTGTCCATTAGTTTGTGGGTGATAAGCTGTGGAGAGGCGGAGTTCAATGTTCAAAGTTTCACATAAGGCCCTCCAAAATCTAGAAGTGAACTGCACCCCTCGATCAGAAACTATGCTGTCAGGGATGCCATGCAACCTTACAATCTCCTTGATAAAAGTTGAGGCAGTCTCCGGGGCAGAAGGAGTTCCTTGCAGAGGTACAAAGTGGGCCATTTTGGTCAAACGATCAACCACAACGAAAATGGTAGTGAAGTCTTCAGATGGGGGAAGTTCTACTATAAAATCAATGGAGATCATGCTCCATGGTTTCTCAGGTACAGGAAGGGGCTCAAGTAGACCCCAAGTTCTGGCTCTGTCTGTCTTATTCCGAAGGCATGAAATACAAGATCTTACATATTTCTTGCAGTCGTTCATCAAGTTTGGCCACCAGAATGTACGGGAGATCAAATTAGCCGTCTTGTGAATCCCAAAGTGACCCGCTAGGGGATGATCATGACATCGCCCTAGGACGGCAACTCTGAACTGTTCTGGGACCTGCAGTAATTGGTAGTTGGAGTTAAGGAAGTTCAACCTGTCTTGTACGGCAGTTACAGAAGAACCAATAGGCAGCTCAGGCAAGAAAGAAGGATGGTATCCATAATTGGCGAAAAAAGGTGACTTTTTGGTTACCGAATGGGTGGAATTATTGTATGAAAATTCCGCGAGTGGGAGAAGTGATAGAAAGTCATCCTGTGCAAAAGAAGAAAAGCATCGTAGGTACTGTTCAAGGGTTTGATTGACCCTTTCAGTCTGTCCATTAGTTTGTGGGTGATAAGCTGTGGAGAGGCGGAGTTCAATGTTCAAAGTTTCACATAAGGCCCTCCAAAATCTAGAAGTGAACTGCACCCCTCGATCAGAAACTATGCTGTCAGGGATGCCATGCAACCTTACAATCTCCTTGATAAAAGTTGAGGCAGTCTCCGGGGCAGAAGGAGTTCCTTGCAGAGGTACAAAGTGGGCCATTTTGGTCAAACGATCAACCACAACGAAAATGATAGTGAAGTCTTCAGATGGGGGAAGTTCTACTATAAAATCCATGGAGATCATGCTCCATGGTTTCTCAGGTACAGGAAGGGGCTGAAGTAGACCCCAAGTTCTGACTCTGTCTGTCTTATTCCGAAGGCATGAAATACAAGATCTTACATATTTCTTGCAGTCGTTCATCAAGTTTGGCCACCAGAATGTACGGGAGATCAAATTAGCCGTCTTGTGAATCCCAAAGTGACCCGCTAGGGGATGATCATGACATCGCCCTAGGATGGCAACTCTGAACTGTTCTGGGACCTGCAGTAATTGGTAGTTGGAGTTAAGGAAGTTCAACCTGTCTTGTACGGCAGGTACAGAAGAATCAATAGGCAGCTCAGGCAAGAAAGAAGGATGGTATCCATAATTGGCGAAAAAAGGTGACTGTTTGGTTACCGAATGGGTGGAATTATTGTATGAAAATTCCGCGAGTGGGAGAAGTGATAGCCAGTCATCCTGTGCAAAAGAAGAAAAGCATCGTAGGTACTGTTCAAGGGTTTGATTGACCTTTGATTGATTTTTGGGGCCTTTTCAAGTACCTCGCTGCCCGTCTGCTACCGAACCCGGCCACCCTTGTGATCCTGCACCAGCCTCCTGCTTGGCTTAACGCTGTCTCCAGTGCCTGTGCTAGCTGTCCATCCTACCAGCTTTCCTGAGTCCAGTTCCTTACCAGATGCTCTGCCTGCATCTCCACGTCTGCAACTCAGCTGACAAGTTCTGCACGCAACTACAGGCACTCGTGTAACTCCTCACCCTAGGTCTGTCCCATCCTCAGTGGGGCTTGGGTTGGAGATACAAGGGAGGCCGACCTCGTCATTCCAGACTCCTACCAGGTACGTGACAGTACCAGTCAGCCAGAGATGGAGTCTGGAAGGGAGGCCTCTCCACCGAAGGACATTTACCAAACTATTTCTGCGCTCTCAAATATTGTGCAGAAGTTACAAGAGCGGGTCACTTTGGGATTCACAAGACGGGTTATTTGATCTCCCGTACATTCTGGTGGCCAAATTTGATGAACGACTGCAAGAAATATGTAAGATCTTGTATTTTATGCCTTCGGAATAAGACAGACAGAGCCAGAACTTGGGGTCTACTTGAGCCCCTTCCTGTACCTGAGAAACCATGGAGCATGATCTCCATGGATTTTATAGTAGAACTCCCCCCATCTGAAGACTTCACTACCATTTTCGTTGTGGTTGATCGTTTGACCAAAATGGCCCACTTTGTACCTCTGCAAGGAACTCCTTCTGCCCCGGAGACTGCCTCAACTTTTATCAAGGAGATTGTAAGGTTGCATGGCATCCCTGACAGCATAGTTTCTGATCGAGGGGTGCAGCTCACTTCTAGATTTTGGAGGGCCTTATGTGAAACTTTGAACATTGAACTCCGCCTCTCCACAGCTTATCACCCACAAACTAATGGACAGACTGAAAGGGTCAATCAAACCCTTGAACAGTACCTACGATGCTTTTCTTCTTTTGCACAGGATGACTGGCTATCACTTCTCCCACTCGCGGAATTTTCATACAATAATTCCACCCATTCGGCAACCAAACAGTCACCTTTTTTCGCCAATTATGGATACCATCCTTCTTTCTTGCCTGAGCTGCCTATTGATTCTTCTGTACCTGCCGTACAAGACAGGTTGAACTTCCTTAACTCCAACTACCAATTACTGCAGGCTTTCCACAGCGAACTTGAAACTAAGTTGCCCCTCGAGGAAGCTTGGCCCAAGATTTTTGGGGCCTTTTCCAGTACCTCGCTGCCCGTCTGCTACCGAACCCGGCCACCCTTGTGATCCTGCACCAGCCTCCTGCTTGGCTTAAACAGTACATCAGGGATGGTCCATAGTACATCAGTGATGATCCATAGTACACCAGTGATGATCCATAGTACACCAGTGATGGCCCATAGTACATCAGTGATGAACTATAGTACATCAGTGATGATCCACAGTACATCAGTGATGATCCATAGTACATCAGTGATGATCCACAGTACATCAGTGATGATCCACAGTACATCAGGGATGGTCCATAGTACATCAGTGATGATCCATAGTACACCAGTGATGATCCATAGTACACCAGTGATGGCCCATAGTACTTCAGTGATGAACTATAATACATCAGTGATGATCCACAGTACATCAGTGATGATCCACAGTACATCAGGGATGGTCCATAGTACACCAGTGATGATCCATAGTACACCAGTGATGGTCCATAGTACATCAGTGATGATCCACAGTACATCAGGGATGGTCCATAGTACACCAGTGATGATCCACAGTACACCAGTGATGATCCATAGTACACCAGTGATGGTCCATAGTACATCAGGGATGGTCCATAGTACACCAGTGATGATCCACAGTACACCAGTGATGATCCATAGTACACCAGTGATGGTCCATAGTACATCAGTGATGATCTATAGTACATCAGTGATGGTCCATAGTACATCTGTGATGATCTATAGTACATCAGTGATGATCTATAGTACATCAGTGATGATCCACAGTACATCAGTTATGATACACAGTACATCAGTGATGATCCACAGTACATCAGTGATGATCCACAATACTTCAGTGATGATCCACAGTACATCAGTGATGATCCACAGTACATCAGGGATGGTCCACAGTATATCAGTGATGATCCACAGTACATCAGTGATGGTCCATAGTACATCAGTGATGGTCCATAGTACACCAGTGATGATCCATAGTACACCAGTGATGGCCCATAGTACACCAGTGATGGCCCATAGTACATCAGTGATGAACTATAGTACATCAGTGATGATCCACAGTACATCAGGGATGGTCCATAGTACATCAGTGATGATCCATAGTACACCAGTGATGATCCATAGTACACCAGTGATGGCCCATAGTACATCAGTGATGAACTATAGTACATCAGTGATGATCCACAGTACATCAGTGATGATCCATAGTACATCAGTGATGATCCACAGTACATCAGTGATGATCCACAGTACATCAGGGATGGTCCATAGTACATCAGTGATGATCCATAGTACACCAGTGATGATCCATAGTACACCAGTGATGGCCCATAGTACATCAGTGATGAACTATAGTACATCAGTGATGATCCACAGTACATCAGTGATGATCCACAGTACATCAGGGATGGTCCATAGTACACCAGTGATGATCCACAGTACACCAGTGATGATCCATAGTACACCAGTGATGGTCCATAGTACATCAGTGATGATCTATAGTACATCAGTGATGGTCCATAGTACATCAGTGATGAGCTATAGTACATCAGTGATGATCTATAGTACATCAGTGATGATCCATAGTACACCAGTGATGATCCATAGTACACCAGTGATGGCCCATAGTACATCAGTGATGATCCATAGTACACCAGTGATGATCCATAGTACACCAGTGATGGCCCATAGTACATCAGTGATGAACTATAGTACATCAGTGATGATCCACAGTACATCAGTGATGATCCATAGTACATCAGTGATGATCCACAGTACATCAGTGATGATCCACAGTACATCAGGGATGGTCCATAGTACATCAGTGATGATCCATAGTACACCAGTGATGATCCATAGTACACCAGTGATGGCCCACAGTATATCAGTGATGAACTATAGTACATCAGTGATGATCCACAGTACATCAGTGATGATCCACAGTACATCAGGGATGGTCCATAGTACACCAGTGATGATCCACAGTACACCAGTGATGATCCATAGTACACCAGTGATGGTCCATAGTACATCAGTGATGATCTATAGTACATCAGTGATGGTCCATAGTACATCAGTGATGATCTATAGTACATCAGTGATGATCCATAGTACATCAGTGATGATCCACAGTACATCAGTGATGTTCCACAGTACATCAGGGATGGTCCACAGTACATCGGTGATGATCCATAGTAAACCAGTGATGGCCCATAGTACATCAGTGATGGTCCATAGTACATCAGTGATGATCCATAGTACATCAGTGATGATCCATAGTACACCAGTGATGGCCAATAGTACATCAGTGATGATCCATAGTACATCAGTGATGATCCACAGTACATCAGTGATGATCCACAGTACATCAGGGATGGTCCATAGTACATCAGTGATGATCCATAGTACACCAGTGATGATCCATAGTACACCAGTGATGGCCCATAGTACATCAGTGATGAACTATAGTACATCAGTGATGATCCACAGTACATCAGTGATGATCCACAGTACATCAGGGATGGTCCATAGTACACCAGTGATGATCCACAGTACATCAGTTATGATCCACAGTACATTAGTGATGATCCACAGTACATCAGTGATGATCCACAGTACATCAGTGATGATCCACAATACTTCAGTGATGATCCACAGTACATCAGGGATGGTCCACAGTACATCAGTGATGGTCCACAGTATATCAGTGATGATCCATAGTACATCAGTGATGGTCCATAGTACATCAGTGATGGTCCATAGTACACCAGTGATGATAAATAGTACACCAGTGATGGCCCATAGTACACCAGTGATGGCCCATAGTACATCAGTGATGATCCATAGTACATCAGTGATGATCCACAGTACAACAGTGATGATCCACAGTACATCAGGGATGGTCCATAGTACATCAGTGATGATCCATAGTACACCAGTGATGATCCATAGTACACCAGTGATGGCCCATAGTACATCAGTGATGAACTATAGTACATCAGTGATGATCCACAGTACATCAGTGATGATCCACAGTACATCAGGGATGGTCCATAGTACACCAGTGATGATCCACAGTACACCAGTGATGGTCCATAGTACATCAGTGATGATCTATAGTACATCAGTGATGATCTATAGTACATCAGTGATGATCCACAGTACATCAGTTATGATACACAGTACATCAGTGATGATCCACAGTACATCAGTGATGATCCACAATACTTCAGTGATGATCCACATTAGATCAGTGATGATCCACAGTACATCAGGGATGGTCCACAGTATATCAGTGATGATCCATAGTACATCAGTGATGGTCCATAGTACATCAGTGATGGTCCATAGTACACCAGTGATGATCCATAGTACACCAGTGATGGCCCATAGTACACCAGTGATGGCCCATAGTACATCAGTGATGATCCATAGTACATCAGTGATGATCCACAGTACATCAGTGATGATCCACAGTACATCAGGGATGGTCCATAGTATAACAGTGATGATCCATAGTACACCAGTGATGATCCATAGTACACCAGTGATGGCCCATAGTACATCAGTGATGAACTATAGTACATCAGTGATGATCCACAGTACATCAGGGATGGTCCATAGTACATCAGTGATGATCCATAGTACACCAGTGATGATCCATAGTACACCAGTGATGGCCCATAGTACATCAGTGATGAACTATAGTACATCAGTGATGATCCACAGTACATCAGTGATGATCCATAGTACATCAGTGATGATCCACAGTACATCAGTGATGATCCACAGTACATCAGGGATGGTCCATAGTACATCAGTGATGATCCATAGTACACCAGTGATGATCCATAGTACACCAGTGATGGCCCATAGTACATCAGTGATGAACTATAGTACATCAGTGATGATCCACAGTACATCAGTGATGATCCACAGTACATCAGGGATGGTCCATAGTACACCAGTGATGATCCACAGTACATCAGTTATGATCCACAGTACATTAGTGATGATCCACAGTACATCAGTGATGATCCACAGTACATCAATGATGATCCACAATACTTCAGTGATGATCCACAGTACATCAGGGATGGTCCACAGTACATCAGTGATGGTCCACAGTATATCAGTGATGATCCATAGTACATCAGTGATGGTCCATAGTACATCAGTGATGGTCCATAGTACACCAGTGATGATCCATAGTACACCAGTGATGGCCCATAGTACACCAGTGATGGCCCATAGTACATCAGTGATGATCCATAGTACATCAGTGATGATCCACAGTACAACAGTGATGATCCACAGTACATCAGGGATGGTCCATAGTACATCAGTGATGATCCATAGTACACCAGTGATGATCCATAGTACACCAGTGATGGCCCATTGTACATCAGTGATGAACTATAGTACATCAGAGATGATCCACAGTACATCAGGGATGGTCCATAGTACATCAGTCATGATCCATAGTACACCAGTGATGATCCATAGTACACCAGTGATGGCCCATAGTACATCAGTGATGAACTATAGTACATCAGTGATGATCCACAGTACATCAGTGATGATCCATAGTACATCAGTGATGATCCACAGTACATCAGGGATGGTCCATAGTACATCAGTGATGATCCATAGTACACCAGTGATGATCCATAGTACACCAGTGATGGCCCATAGTACATCAGTGATGAACTATAGTACATCAGTGATGATCCACAGTACATCAGTGATGATCCACAGTACATCAGGGATGGTCCATAGTACACCAGTGATGATCCACAGTACACCAGTGATGGTCCATAGTACATCAGTGATGATCTATAGTACATCAGTGATGATCTATAGTACATCAGTGATGATCCACAGTACATCAGTTATGATACACAGTACATCAGTGATGATCCACAGTACATCAGTGATGATCCACAATACTTCAGTGATGATCCACAGTACATGAGGGATGGTCCATAGTATAACAGTGATGATCCATAGTACACCAGTGATGATCCATAGTACACCAGTGATGGCCCATAGTACATCAGTGATGAACTATAGTACATCAGTGATGATCCACAGTACATCAGGGATG
This sequence comes from Rana muscosa, assembly GCA_029206835.1. Taxonomy (NCBI): domain Eukaryota; kingdom Metazoa; phylum Chordata; class Amphibia; order Anura; family Ranidae; genus Rana; species Rana muscosa. Next base: position 81,357 of record JARGYO010003330.1, on the reverse strand, counting down.
GTCCACAGTATATCAGTGATGATCCATAGTACATCAGTGATGGTCCATAGTACATCAGTGATGGTCCATAGTACACCAGTGATGATCCATAGTACACCAGTGATGGCCCATAGTACACCAGTGATGGCCCATAGTACATCAGTGATGATCCATAGTACATCAGTGATGATCCACAGTACATCAGTGATGATCCACAGTACATGAGGGATGGTCCATAGTATAACAGTGATGATCCATAGTACACCAGTGATGATCCATAGTACACCAGTGATGGCCCATAGTACATCAGTGATGAACTATAGTACATCAGTGATGATCCACAGTACATCAGGGATGGTCCATAGTACATCAGTGATGATCCATAGTACACCAGTGATGATCCATAGTACACCAGTGATGGCCCATAGTACATCAGTGATGAACTATAGTACATCAGTGATGATCCACAGTACATCAGTGATGATCCATAGTACATCAGTGATGATCCACAGTACATCAGTGATGATCCACAGTACATCAGGGATGGTCCATAGTACATCAGTGATGATCCATAGTACACCAGTGATGATCCATAGTACACCAGTGATGGCCCATAGTACATCAGTGATGAACTATAGTACATCAGTGATGATCCACAGTACATCAGTGATGATCCACAGTACATCAGGGATGGTCCATAGTACACCAGTGATGATCCACAGTACACCAGTGATGATCCATAGTACACCAGTGATGGTCCATAGTACATCAGTGATGATCTATAGTACATCAGTGATGGTCCATAGTACATCAGTGATGAGCTATAGTACATCAGTGATGATCTATAGTACATCAGTGATGATCCATAGTACACCAGTGATGATCCATAGTACACCAGTGATGGCCCATAGTACATCAGTGATGAACTATAGTACATCAGTAATGATCCACAGTACATCAGGGATGGTCCATAGTACATCAGTGATGATCCATAGTACATCAGTGATGATCCATAGTACACCAGTGATGGCCCATAGTACATCAGTGATGAACTATAGTACATCAGTGATGATCCACAGTACATCAGTGATGATCCATAGTACATCAGTGATGATCCACAGTACATCAGTGATGGTCCATAGTACATCAGTGATGATCTATAGTACATCAGTGATGGTCCATAGTACATCAGTGATGAGCTATAGTACATCAGTGATGATCTATAGTACATCAGTGATGATCCATAGTACACCAGTGATGATCCATAGTACACCAGTGATGGCCCATAGTACATCAGTGATGAACTATAGTACATCAGTGATGATCCACAGTACATCAGGGATGGTCCATAGTACATCAGTGATGATCCATAGTACATCAGTGATGATCCATAGTACACCAGTGATGGCCCATAGTACATCAGTGATGAACTATAGTACATCAGTGATGATCCACAGTACATCAGTGATGATCCATAGTACATCAGTGATGATCCACAGTACATCAGTGATGATCCACAGTACATCAGGGATGGTCCATAGTACATCAGTGATGATCCATAGTACACCAGTGATGATCCATAGTACACCAGTGATGGCCCATAGTACATCAGTGATGAACTATAGTACATCAGTGATGATCCACAGTACATCAGTGATGATCCACAGTACATCAGGGATGGTCCATAGTACACCAGTGATGGTCCATAGTACATCAGTGATGATCTATAGTACATCAGTGATGGTCCATAGTACGTCAGTGATGATCTATAGTACATCAGTGATGATCTATAGTACATCAGTGATGATCCATAGTACATCAGTGATGATCCACAGTACATCAGTGATGGTCCACAGTACATCAGGGATGGTCCACAGTACATCGGCGATGATCCATAGTACACCAGTGATGGCCCATAGTACATCAGTGATGGTCCATAGTACATCAGTGATGATCCATAGTAGATCAGTGATGATCCATAGTACACCAGTGATGGCCCATAGTACACCAGTGATGGCCCATAGTACATCAGTGATGATCCACAGTACATCAGTGATGATCCATAGTACATCAGTGATGATCCACAGTACATCAGTGATGATCCACAGTACATCAGGGATGGTCCATAGTACATCAGTGATGATCCATAGTACACCAGTGATGATCCATAGTACACCAGTGATGGCCCATAGTTCATCAGTGATGAACTATAGTACATCAGTGATGATCCACAGTACATCAGTGATGATCCACAGTACATCAGGGATGGTCCATAGTACACCAGTGATGATCCACAGTACACCAGTGATGATCCATAGTACACCAGTGATGGTCCATAGTACATCAGTGATGATCTATAGTACATCAGTGATGGTCCATAGTACATCAGTGATGATCTATAGTACATCAGTGATGATCCACAGTACATCAGTTATGATACACAGTACATCAGTGATGATCCACAGTACATCAGTGATGATCCACAATACTTCAGTGATGATCCACAGTACATCAGTGATGATCCACAGTACATCAGGGATGGTCCACAGTATATCAGTGATGATCCATAGTACATCAGTGATGGTCCATAGTACATCAGTGATGGTCCATAGTACACCAGTGATGATCCATAGTACACCAGTGATGATCCATAGTACACCAGTGATGGCACATAGTACACCAGTGATGGCCCATAGTACATCAGTGATGATCCATAGTACATCAGTGATGATCCACAGTACATCAGTGATGATCCACAGTACATCAGGGATGGTCCATAGTACATCAGTGATGATCCATAGTACACCAGTGATGATCCATAGTACACCAGTGATGGCCCATAGTACATCAGTGATGAACTATAGTACATCAGTGATGATCCACAGTACATCAGGGATGGTCCAGAGTACATCAGTGATGATCCATAGTACACCAGTGATGATCCATAGTACACCAGTGATGGCTCATAGTACATCAGTGATGAACTATAGTACATCAGTGATGATCCACAGTACATCAGTGATGATCCATAGTACATCAGTGATGATCCACAGTACATCAGTGATGATCCACAGTACATCAGGGATGGTCCATAGTACATCAGTGATGATCCATAGTACACCAGTGATGATCCATAGTACACCAGTGATGGCCCATAGTACATCAGTGATGATCTATAGTACATCAGTGATGATCCACAGTACATCAGGGATGATCCATAGTACATCAGGGATGATCCATAGTACATCAGTGATGATCCACAGTACATCAGTGATGATCCACAGTACATCAGTGATGATCCACAGTACATCAGTGATGATCCACAGTACATCAGGGATGGTCCACAGTACATCAGTGATGATCCATAGTACACCAGTCATGATCCATAGTACATCAGTGATGATCCATAGTACATCAGTGATGGCCCACAGTACATCAGGGATGATCCACAGTACATCAGTGATGATCCATAGTACACCAGTGATGGCCCATAGTACACCAGTGATGGCCCATAATACATCAGTGATGATCCACAGTACATCAGTGATGATCTATACTACATCAGTGATGATCCACAGTACACCAGTGATGATTCACAGTACATCAGGGATGGTCCATAGTACATCAGTGATGGTCCATAGTACATCAGTGATGATCCACAGTACATCAGGGATGGTCCACAGTACATCAGTGATGATCCATAGTACATCAGTGATGGCCCATAGTACATCAGTGATGATCCATATTACACCTGTGATGATCCATAGTACACCAGGGATGACCCACAGTACATCAGTGATGATCCACAGTACATCAGTGATGGTCCATAGTAAATCAGTGATGGTCCATAGTACACCAGTGATGATCCATAGTTCACCAGTGATGGCCCATAGTACACCAGTGATGATCCATAGTACACCAGAGATGGCCCATAGTATACCAGTGATGTCCCATAGTACATCAGTGATGATCCACAGTACATCAGTGATGATCCATAGTACACCAGGGATGGCCCATAGTACATCAGTGATGGCTCATAGTACATCAGTGATGATCCATAGTACATCAGTGATGATCCATAGTACACCAGTGATGATCCATAGTACATCAGTGATGGCTCATAGTACATCAGTGATGATCCATAGTACACCAGTGATGATCCATAGTACACCAGTGATGATCCATAGTACATCAGTGATGCTCCATAGTACACCTGTGATGGCCCACAGTACACCTGTGATGGCCCACAGTAGATCAGTGATGATCCACAGTACATCAGGAATGATCCACAGTATATCAGGGATGGTCCACAGTATATCAGTGATGAGCCATAGTACATCAGTGATGGTCCATAGTACACCAGTGATGATCCATAATACACCAGTGATGGTCCATAGTACACCAGTGATGGCCCATAGTACACCAGTGATGATCCATAGTACACCAGTGATGGCCCATAGTACACCAGTGATGTCCCATAGTACATCAGTGATGATCCACAGTACATCAGTGATGATCCATAGTACACCAGGGATGGCCCATAGTACATCAGTGATGGCTCATAGTACATCAGTGATGATCCATAGTACATCAGTGATGATCCATAGTACACCAGTGATGATCCATAGTACATCAGTGATGGCTCATAGTACATCAGTGATGATCCATAGTACACCAGTGATGATCCATAGTACATCAGTGATGGCTCATAGTACATCAGTGATGATCCATAATACATCAGTGATGATCCATAGTACATCAGTGATGATCCATAGTACACCAGTCATGGCCCATAGTACTACAGTGATGATCTATAGTACATCAGTGATGATCCACAGTACATCAGTGATGATCCACAGTACATCAGTGATGATCCAAGGTACATCAGTGATGATCCATAGTACATCAGTGATGATCCTCAGTACATCAGTGATGATCCACAGTACATCAGTGATGATCCACAGTACATCAGGGATGGTCCACAGTACATCAGTGATGATCCATAGTACACCAGTCATGATCCATAGTACATCAGTGATGATCAATAGTACATCAGTGATGATCCATAGTACACCAGTGATGATCCATAGTACACCAGTGATGGCCCATAGTACTTCAGTGATAATTAATAGTACATCAGTGATGATCCACAGTACATCAGTGATGATCCACAATACATCAGGGATGGTCCACAGTATATCAGTGATGATCCATAGTACATCAGTGATGGCCCACAGTACATCAGTGATGATCCACAGTACATCAGTGATGATCCATAGTACACCAGTGATGGCCCATAGTACATCAGTGATGGTCCATAGTACATCAGTGATGATCCATAGTACATCAGTGATGATCCATAGTACACCAGTGATGATCCACAGTACATCAGTTATGATCCACAGTACATCAGTGATGATCCACAGTACATCAGTGATGATCCACAATACTTCAGTGATGATCCACAGTACATCAGTGATGATCCACAGTACATCAGGGATGGTCCACAGTATATCAGTGATGATCCATAGTACATCAGTGATGGCTCATAGTACATCAGTGATGATCCATAGTACACCAGTGATGATCCATAGTACACCAGTAATGTTCCATAGTACACCAGGGATGATCCACAGTACATCAGTGATGATCCACAGTACATCAGTGGTGGTCCACAGTCCATCATTGATGGTCCATAGTACACCAGTGATGATCCATAGTACACCAGTGATGATCCATAGTACACCAGTGATGGCCCGTAGTACACCAGTGATGGCCCATAGTACATCAGTGATGATCCATAGTACATCAATGATGATCCACAGTACATCAGTGATGATCCACAGTACATCAGGGATGGTCCATAGTACATCAGTGATGATCCATAGTACACCAGTGATGATCCATAGTACACCAGTGATGGCCCATAGTACATCAGTGATGAACTATAGTACATCAGTGATGATCCACAGTACATCAGGGATGGTCCATAGTACACCAGTGATGATCCATAGTACACCAGTGATGATCCATAGTACACCAGTGATGGCCCATAGTACATCAGTGATGAACTATAGTACATCAGTGATGATCCACAGTACATCAGTGATGATCCACAGTACATCAGGGATGGTCCATAGTACACCAGTGATGATCCACAGTACACCAGTGATGATCCATAGTACACCAGTGATGGTCCATAGTACATCAGTGATGATCTATAGTACATCAGTGATGGTCCATAGTACATCAGTGATGATCTATATACATAGTACACCAGTGATGATCTATAGTACATCAGTGATGATCTACAGTACATCAGTTATGATCCACAGTACATTAGTGATGATCCACAGTACATCAGTGATGATCCACAATACTTCAGTGATGATCCACAGTACATCAGTGATGATCCACAGTACATCAGGGATGGTCCACAGTATATCAGTGATGATCCATAGTACATCAGTGATGGTCCATAGTACATCAGTGATGGTCCATAGTACACCAGTGATGATCCATAGTACACCAGTGATGATCCATAGTACACCAGTGATGGCCCATAGTACACCAGTGATGGCCCATAGTACATCAGTGATGATCCATAGTACATCAGTGATGATCCACAGTACATCAGTGATGATCCACAGTACATCAGGGATGGTCCATAGTACATCAGTGATGATCCATAGTACACCAGTGATGATCCATAGTACACCAGTGATGGCCCATAGTACATCAGTGATGAACTATAGTACATCAGTGATGATCCACAGTACATCAGGGATGGTCCATCGTACATCAGTGATGATCCATAGTACACCAGTGATGATCCATAGTACACCAGTGATGGCCCATAGTACATCAGTGATGAACAATAGTACATCAGTGATGATCCACAGTACATCAGTGATGATCCATAGTACATCAGTGATGATCCACAGTACATCAGTGATGATCCACAGTACATCAGGGATAGTCCATAGTACATCAGTGATGATCCATAGTACACCAGTGATGATCCATAGTACACCAGTGATGGCCCATAGTACATCAGTGATGAACTATAGTACATCAGTGATGATCCACAGTACATCAGTGATGATCCACAGTACATCAGGGATGGTCCATAGTACACCAGTGATGATTCACAGTACACCAGTGATGATCCATAGTACACCAGTGATGGTCCATAGTACATCAGTGATGATCTATAGTACATCAGTGATGGTCCATAGTACATCAGTGATGATCTATAGTACATCAGTGATGATCCACAGTACATCAGTTATGATACACAGTACATCAGTGATGATCCACAGTACATCAGTGATGATCCACAATACTTCAGTGATGATCCACAGTACATCAGTGATGATCCACAGTACATCAGGGATGGTCCACAGTATATCAGTGATGATCCATAGTACATCAGTGATGGTCCATAGTACACCAGTGATGATCTATAGTACACCAGTGATGGCCCATAGTACACCAGTGATGGCCCATAGTACATCAGTGATGATCCATAGTACATCAGTGATGATCCACAGTACATCAGTGATGGCCCACAGTACATCAGGGATGATCCACAGTACATCAGTGATGATCCATAGTACACCAGTGATGGCCCATAGTACACCAGTGATGGCCCATAGTACATCAGTGATGATCCACAGTACATCAGTGATGATCTATAGTACATCAGTGATGATCCACAGTACACCAGTGATGATTCACAGTACATCAGGGATGGTCCATAGTACATCAGGGATGGTCCATAGTACATCAGTGATGATCCACAGTACACCAGGGATGACCCACAGTACATCAGTGATGATCCACAGTACATCAGTGATGGTCCATAGTAAATCAGTGATGGTCCATAGTACACCAGTGATGATCCATAGTTCACCAGTGATGGCCCATAGTACACCAGTGATGATCCATAGTACACCAGAGATGGCCCATAGTATACCAGTGATGTCCCATAGTACATCAGTGATGATCCACAGTACATCAGTGATGATCCATAGTACACCAGGGATGGCCCATAGTACATCAGTGATGGCTCATAGTACATCAGTGATGATCCATAGTACATCAGTGATGATCCATAGTACACCAGTGATGATCCATAGTACATCAGTGATGGCTCATAGTACATCAGTGATGATCCATAGTACATCAGTGATGATCCATAGTACACCAGTGATGATCCATAGTACATCAGTGATGGCTCATAGTACATCAGTGATGATCCATAATACATCAGTGATGATCCATAGTACACCAGTGATGGCCCATAGTACTTCAGTGATGATCTATAGTACATCAGTGATGATCCACAGTACATCAGTGATGATCCACAGTACATCAGTGATGATCCACGGTACATCAGTGATGATCCATAGTACATCAGTGATGATCCTCAGTATATCAATGATGATCCACAGTACATCAGTGATGATCCACAGTACATCAGTGATGATCCACAGTACATCAGTGATGATCCACAGGACATCAGGGATGGTCCACAGTACATCAGTGATGATCCATAGTAAACCAGTCATGATCCATAGTACATCAGTGATGATCCATAGTACATCAGTGATGATCCATAGTACACCAGTGATGGCCCATAGTACACCAGTGATGATCCATAGTACACCAGTGATGGCCCATAGTACTTCAGTGATGATCTATAGTACATCAGTGATGATCCACAGTACATCAGTGATGATCCACAATACATCAGGGATTGTCCACAGTATATCAGTGATGATCCATAGTACATCAGTGATGGCCCACAGTACATCAGTGATGATCCACAGTACATCAGTGATGATCCATAGTACACCAGTGATGGTCCATAGTACACCAGTGATGGTCCATAGTACATCAGTGATGATCCATAGTACATCAGTGATGATCCACAGTACATCAGGGATGGTCCACAGTACATCAGTGATGATCCATAGTACACCAGTGATGGCCCAAAGCACATCAGTGATGGTCCATAGTACACCAGGGATGATCCATAGTAATCCAGTGATGATCCGTTGTACACCAGTGATGGCCCATAGTACACCAGTGATGGCCCATAGTACATCAGTGATGATCCACAGTACATCAGTGATGATCTATAGTACATCAGGGATGGTCCACAGTACATCAGTGATGATCCATAGTACACCAGTGATGATCCATAGTACATCAGTGATGCTCCATAGTACACCTGTGATGGCCCACAGTACACCTGTGATGGCCCACAGTAGATCAGTGATGATCCACAGTACATCAGGGATGATCCACAGTATATCAGGGATGGTCCACAGTATATCAGTGATGAGCCATAGTACATCAGTGATGGTCCATAGTACACCAGTGATGATCCATAGTACACCAGTGATGGCCCATAGTACACCAGTGATGATCCATAGTACACCAGTGATGGCCCATAGTACACGAGTGATGTCCCATAGTACATCAGTGATGATCCACAGTATATCAGTGATGATCCATAGTACATCAGTGATGGTCCATAGTACATCAGTGATGGTCCATAGTACACCAGTGATGATCCATAGTACACCAGTGATGATCCATAGTACACCAGTGATGGCCCATAGTACACCAGTGATGGCCCATAGTACATCAGTGATGATCCATAGTACATCAGTGATGATCCACAGTACATCAGTGATGATCCACAGTACATCAGGGATGGTCCATAGTACATCAGTGATGATCCATAGTACACCAGTGATGATCCATAGTACACCAGTGATGGCCCATAGTACATCAGTGATGAACTATAGTACATCAGTGATGATCCACAGTACATCAGGGATGGTCCATAGTACATCAGTGATGATCCATAGTACACCAGTGATGATCCATAGTACACCAGTGATGGCCCATAGTACATCAGTGATGAACAATAGTACATCAGTGATGATCCACAGTACATCAGTGATGATCCATAGTACATCAGTGATGATCCACAGTACATCAGTGATGATCCACAGTACATCAGGGATGGTCCATAGTACATCAGTGATGATCCATAGTACACCAGTGATGATCCATAGTACACCAGTGATGGCCCATAGTACATCAGTGATGAACTATAGTACATCAGTGATGATCCACAGTACATCAGTGATGATCTATAGTACATCAGTGATGATCCACAGTACATCAGTTATGATACACAGTACATCAGTGATGATCCACAGTACATCAGTGATGATCCACAATACTTCAGTGATGATCCACAGTACATCAGTGATGATCCACAGTACATCAGGGATGGTCCACAGTATATCAGTGATGATCCATAGTACATCAGTGATGGTCCATAGTACACCAGTGATGATCTATAGTACACCAGTGATGGCCCATAGTACACCAGTGATGGCCCATAGTACATCAGTGATGATCCATAGTACATCAGTGATGATCCACAGTACATCAGTGATGGCCCACAGTACATCAGGGATTATCCACAGTACATCAGTGATGATCCATAGTACACCAGTGATGGCCCATAGTACACCAGTGATGGCCCATAGTACATCAGTGATGATCCACAGTACATCAGTGATGATCTATAGTACATCAGTGATGATCCACAGTACACCAGTGATGATTCACAGTACATCAGGGATGGTCCATAGTACATCAGGGATGGTCCATAGTACATCAGTGATGATCCACAGTACATCAGGGATGGTCCACAGTACATCAGTGATGATCCATAGTACATCAGTGATGGCCCATAGTACATCAGTGATGATCCATATTACACCAGTGATGATCCATAGTACACCAGGGATGACCCACAGTACATCAGTGATGATCCACAGTACATCAGTGATGGTCCATAGTAAATCAGTGATGGTCCATAGTACACCAGTGATGATCCATAGTTCACCAGTGATGGCCCATAGTACACCAGTGATGATCCATAGTACACCAGAGATGGCCCATAGTATACCAGTGATGTCCCATAGTACATCAGTGATGATCCACAGTACATCAGTGATGATCCATAGTACACCAGGGATGGCCCATAGTACATCAGTAATGGCTCATAGTACATCAGTGATGATCCATAGTACATCAGTGATGATCCATAGTACACCAGTGATGATCCATAGTACATCAGTGATGGCTCATAGTACATCAGTGATGATCCATAGTACATCAGTGATGATCCATAGTACACCAGTGATGATCCATAGTACATCAGTGATGGCTCATAGTACATCAGTGATGATCCATAATACATCAGAGATGATCCATAGTACACCAGTGATGGCCCATAGTACTTCAGTGATGATCTATAGTACATCAGTGATGATCCACAGTACATCAGTGATGATCCACAGTACATCAGTGATGATCCACAGTACATCAGTGATGATCCATAGTACATCAGTGATGATCCTCAGTACATCAATGATGATCCACAGTACATCAGTGATGATCCACAGTACATCAGTGATGATCCACAGTACATCAGTGATGATCCACAGGACATCGGGGATGGTCCACAGTACATCAGTGATGATCCATAGTAAACCAGTCATGATCCATAGTACATCAGTGATGATCCATAGTACATCAGTGATGATCCATAGTACACCAGTGATGGCCCATAGTACACCAGTGATGATCCATAGTACACCAGTGATGGCCCATAGTACTTCAGTGATGATCTATAGTACATCAGTGATGATCCACAGTACATCAGTGATGATCCACAATACATCAGGGATTGTCCACAGTATATCAGTGATGATCCATAGTACATCAGTGATGGCCCACAGTACATCAGTGATGATCCACAGTACATCAGTGATGATCCATAGTACACCAGTGATGGTCCATAGTACACCAGTGATGGTCCATAGTACATCAGTGATGATCCATAGTACATCAGTGATGATCCACAGTACATCAGGGATGGTCCACAGTACATCAGTGATGATCCATAGTACACCAGTGATGGCCCAAAGCACATCAGTGATGGTCCATAGTACACCAGGGATGATCCATAGTAATCCAGTGATGATCCATAGTACACCAGTGATGGCCCATAGTACACCAGTGATGGCCCATAGTACATCAGTGATGATCCACAGTACATCAGTGATGATCTATAGTACATCAGGGATGGTCCACAGTACATCAGTGATGATCCATAGTACACCAATGATGATCCATAGTACATCAGTGATGCTCCATAGTACACCTGTGATGGCCCACAGTACACCTGTGATGGCCCACAGTAGATCAGTGATGATCCACAGTACATCAGGGATGATCCACAGTATATCAGGGATGGTCCACAGTATATCAGTGATGAGCCATAGTACATCAGTGATGGTCCATAGTACACCAGTGATGATCCATAGTACACCAGTGATGGCCCATAGTACACCAGTGATGGCCCATAGTACACCAGTGATGATCCATAGTACACCAGTGATGGCCCATAGTACACCAGTGATGTCCCATAGTACATCAGTGATGATCCACAGTACATCAGTGATGATCCATAGTACACCAGGGATGGCCCATAGTACATCAGTGATGGCTCATAGTACATCAGTGATGATCCATAGTACATCAGTGATGATCCATAGTACACCAGTGATGATCCATAGTACATCAGTGATGGCTCATAGTACATCAGTAATGATCCATAGTACACCAGTGATGATCCATAGTACATCAGTGATGGCTCATAGTACATCAGTGATGATCCATAATACATCAGTGATGATCCATAGTACATCAGTGATGATCCATAGTACACCAGTCATGGCCCATAGTACTACAGTGATGATCTATAGTACATCAGTGATGATCCACAGTACATCAGTGATGATCCAGAATACATCAGTGATGATCCAAGGTACATCAGTGATGATCCATAGTACATCAGTGATGATCCTCAGTACATCAGTGATGATCCACAGTACATCAGTGATGATCCACAGTACATCAGTGATGATCCACAGTACATCAGGGATGGTCCACAGTACATCAGTGATGATCCATAGTACACCAGTCATGATCCATAGTACATCAGTGATGATCCATAGTACATCAGTGATGATCCATAGTACACCAGTGATGATCCATAGTACACCAGTGATGGCCCATAGTACTTCAGTGATAATTAATAGTACATCAGTGATGATCCACAGTACATCAGTGATGATCCACAATACATCAGGGATGGTCCACAGTATATCAGTGATGATCCATAGTACATCAGTGATGGCCCACAGTACATCAGTGATGATCCACAGTACATCAGTGATGATCCATAGTACACCAGTGATGGCCCATAGTACATCAGTGATGGTCCATAGTACATCAGTGATGATCCATAGTACATCAGTGATGATCCATAGTACACCAGTGATGATCCACAGTACATCAGTTATGATCCACAGTACATCAGTGATGATCCACAGTACATCAGTGATGATCCACAATACTTCAGTGATGATCCACAGTACATCAGTGATGATCCACAGTACATCAGGGATGGTCCACAGTATATCAGTGATGATCCATAGTACATCAGTGATGGCCCATAGTACATCAGTGATGATCCATAGTACACCAGTGATGATCCATAGTACACCAGTAATGTTCCATAGTACACCAGGGATGATCCACAGTACATCAGTGATGATCCACAGTACATCAGTGGTGGTCCACAGTACATCAGTGATGGTCCATAGTACACCAGTGATGATCCATAGTACACCAGTGATGATCCATAGTACACCAGTGATGGCCCGTAGTACACCAGTGATGGCCCATAGTACATCAGTGATGATCCATAGTACATCAATGATGATCCACAGTACATCAGTGATGATCCACAGTACATCAGGGATGGTCCATAGTACATCAGTGATGATCCATAGTACACCAGTGATGATCCATAGTACACCAGTGATGGCCCATAGTACATCAGTGATGAACTATAGTACATCAGTGATGATCCACAGTACATCAGGGATGGTCCATTGTACATCAGTGATGATCCATAGTACACCAGTGATGATCCATAGTACACCAGTGATGGCCCATAGTACATCAGTGATGAACTATAGTACATCAGTGATGATCCACAGTACATCAGTGATGATCCACAGTACATCAGGGATGGTCCATAGTACACCAGTGATGATCCACAGTACACCAGTGATGATCCATAGTGCACCAGTGATGGTCCATAGTACATCAGTGATGATCTATAGTACATCAGTGATGGTCCATAGTACATCAGTGATGATCTATATACATAGTACACCAGTGATGATCTATAGTACATCAGTGATGATCTACAGTACATCAGTTATGATCCAAAGTACATTAGTGATGATCCACAGTACATCAGTGATGATCCACAATACTTCAGTGATGATCCACAGTACATCAGTGATGATCCACAGTACATCAGGGATGGTCCACAGTATATCAGTGATGATCCATAGTACATCAGTGATGGTCCATAGTACATCAGTGATGGTCCATAGTACACCAGTGATGATCCATAGTACACCAGTGATGGCCCATAGTACACCAGTGCTGGCCCATAGTACATCAGTGATGATCCATAGTACATCAGTGATGATCCACAGTACATCAGTGATGATCCACAGTACATCAGGGATGGTCCATAGTACATCAGTGATGATCCATAGTACACCAGTGATGATCCATAGTACACCAGTGATGGCCCATAGTACATCAGTGATGAACTATAGTACATCAGTGATGATCCACAGTACATCAGGGATGGTCCATAGTACATCAGTGATGATCCATAGTACACCAGTGATGATCCATAGTACACCAGTGATGGCCCATAGTACATCAGTGATGAACAATAGTACATCAGTGATGATCCACAGTACATCAGTGATGATCCATAGTACATCAGTGATGATCCACAGTACATCAGTGATGATCCACAGTACATCAGGGATGGTCCATAGTACATCAGTGATGATCCATAGTACACCAGTGATGATCCATAGTACACCAGTGATGGCCCATAGTACATCAGTGATGAACTATAGTACATCAGTGATGATCCACAGTACATCAGTGATGATCCACAGTACATCAGGGATGGTCCATAGTACACCAGTGATGATCCACAGTACACCAGTGATGATCCATAGTACACCAGTGATGGTACATAGTACATCAGTGATGATCTATAGTACATCAGTGATGGTCCAAAGTACATCAGTGATGATCTATAGTACATCAGTGATGATCCACAGTACATCAGTTATGATACACAGTACATCAGTGATGATCCACAGTACATCAGTGATGATCTACAATACTTCAGTGATGATCCACAGTACATCAGTGATGATCCACAGTACATCAGGGATGGTCCACAGTATATCAGTGATGATCCATAGTACATCAGTGATGGTCCATAGTACACCAGTGATGATCTATAGTACACCAGTGATGGCCCATAGTACACCAGTGATGGCCCATAGTACATCAGTGATGATCCATAGTACATCAGTGATGATCCACAGTACATCAGTGATGATCCACAGTACATCAGGGATGGTCCATAGTACATCAGTGATGATCCATAGTACACCAGTGATGATCCATAGTACACCAGTGACGGCCCATAGTACATCAGTGATGAACTATAGTACATCAGTGATGATCCACAGTACATCAGGGATGGTCCATAGTACATCAGTGATGATCCATAGTACACCAGTGATGATCCATAGTACACCAGTGATGGCCCATAGTACATCAGTGATGAACTATAGTACATCAGTGATGATCCACAGTACATCAGTGATGATCCATAGTACATCAGTGATGATCCACAGTATATCAGTGATGATCCACAGTACATCAGGGATGGTCCATAGTACATCAGTGATGATCCATAGTACACCAGTGATGATCCATAGTACACCAGTGATGGCCCATAGTACATCAGTGATGAACTATAGTACATCAGTGATGATCCACAGTACATCAGTGATGATCCACAGTACACCAGTGATGATCCACAGTACACCAGTGATGATCCATAGTACACCAGTGATGGTCCATAGTACATCAGTGATGATCTATAGTACATCAGTGATGGTCCATAGTACAACAGTGATGAGCTATAGTACATGAGTGATGATCTATAGTACATCAGTGATGATCCATAGTACACCAGTGATGATCCATAGTACACCAGTGATGGCCCATAGTACATCAGTGCTGAACTATAGTACATCAGTGATGATCCACAGTACATCAGGGATGGTCCATAGTACATCAGTGATGATCCATAGTACACCAGTGATGGCCCATAGTACATCAGTGATGAACTATAGTACATCAGTGATGATCCACAGTACATCAGTGATGATCCACAGTACATCAGGGATGGTCCATAGTACACCAGTGATGATCCACAGTACACCAGTGATGATCCATAGTACACCAGTGATGGTCCATAGTACATCAGTGATGATCTATAGTACATCAGTAATTGTCCATAGTACATCAGTGATGATCTATATACATAGTACACCAGTGATGATCTATAGTACATCAGTGATGATCTACAGTACATCAGTTATGATCCACAGTACATTAGTGATGATCCACAGTGCATCAGTGATGATCCACAATACTTCAGTGATGATCCACAGTACATCAGTGATGATCCACAGTACATCAGGGATGGTCCACAGTATATCAGTGATGATCCATAGTACATCAGTGATGGTCCATAGTACATCAGTGATGGTCCATAGTACACCAGTGATGATCCATAGTACACCAGTGATGGCCCATAGTACACCAGTGATGGCCCATAGTACATCAGTGATGATCCATAGTACATCAGTGATGATCCACAGTACATCAGTGATGATCCACAGTACATCAGGGATGGTCCATAGTACATCAGTGATGATCCATAGTACACCAGTGATGATCCATAGTACACCAGTGATGGCCCATAGTACATCAGTGATGAACTATAGTACATCAGTGATGATCCACAGTACATCAGGGATGGTCCATAGTACATCAGTGATGATCCATAGTACACCAGTGATGATCCATAGTACACCAGTGATGGCCCATAGTACATCAGTGATGAACTATAGTACATCAGTGATGATCCACAGTACATCAGTGATGATCCATAGTACATCAGTGATGATCCACAGTATATCAGTGATGATCCACAGTACATCAGGGATGGTCCATAGTACATCAGTGATGATCCATAGTACACCAGTGATGATCCATAGTACACCAGTGATGGCCCATAGTACATCAGTGATGAACTATAGTACATCAGTGATGATCCACAGTACATCAGTGATGATCCACAGTACACCAGTGATGATCCACAGTACACCAGTGATGATCCATAGTACACCAGTGATGGTCCATAGTACATCAGTGATGATCTATAGTACATCAGTGATGGTCCATAGTACAACAGTGATGAGCTATAGTACATGAGTGATGATCTATAGTACATCAGTGATGATCCATAGTACACCAGTGATGATCCATAGTACACCAGTGATGGCCCATAGTACATCAGTGCTGAACTATAGTACATCAGTGATGATCCACAGTACATCAGGGATGGTCCATAGTACATCAGTGATGATCCATAGTACACCAGTGATGGCCCATAGTACATCAGTGATGAACTATAGTACATCAGTGATGATCCACAGTACATCAGTGATGATCCACAGTACATCAGGGATGGTCCATAGTACACCAGTGATGATCCACAGTACACCAGTGATGATCCATAGTACACCAGTGATGGTCCATAGTACATCAGTGATGATCTATAGTACATCAGTGATTGTCCATAGTACATCAGTGATGATCTATATACATAGTACACCAGTGATGATCTATAGTACATCAGTGATGATCTACAGTACATCAGTTATGATCCACAGTACATTAGTGATGATCCACAGTGCATCAGTGATGATCCACAATACTTCAGTGATGATCCACAGTACATCAGTGATGATCCACAGTACATCAGGGATGGTCCACAGTATATCAGTGATGATCCATAGTACATCAGTGATGGTCCATAGTACATCAGTGATGGTCCATAGTACACCAGTGATGATCCATAGTACACCAGTGATGGCCCATAGTACACCAGTGATGGCCCATAGTACATCAGTGATGATCCATAGTACATCAGTGATGATCCACAGTACATCAGTGATGATCCACAGTACATCAGGGATGGTCCATAGTACATCAGTGATGATCCATAGTACACCAGTGATGATCCATAGTACACCAGTGATGGCCCATAGTACATCAGTGATGAACTATAGTACATCAGTGATGATCCACAGTACATCAGGGATGGTCCATAGTACATCAGTGATGATCCATAGTACACCAGTGATGATCCATAGTACACCAGTGATGGCCCATAGTACATCAGTGATGAACAATAGTACATCAGTGATGATCCACAGTACATCAGTGATGATCCATAGTACATCAGTGATGATCCACAGTACATCAGTGATGATCCACAGTACATCAGGGATGGTCCATAGAACATCAGTGATGATCCATAGTACACCAGTGATGATCCATAGTACACCAGTGATGGCCTATAGTACATCAGTGATGAACTATAGTACATCAGTGATGATCCACAGTACATCAGTGATGATCCACAGTACATCAGGGATGGTCCATAGTACACCAGTGATGATCCACAGTACACCAGTGATGATCCATAGTACACCAGTGATGGTCCATAGTACATCAGTGATGATCTATAGTACATCAGTGATGGTCCATAGTACATCAGTGATGATCTATAGTACATCAGTGATGATCCACAGTACATCAGTTATGATACACAGTACATCAGTGATGATCCACAGTACATCAGTGATGATCCACAATACTTCAGTGATGATCCACAGTACATCAGTGATGATCCACAGTACATCAGGGATGGTCCACAGTATATCAGTGATGATCCATAGTACATCAGTGATGGTCCATAGTACACCAGTGATGATCTATAGTACACCAGTGATGGCCCATAGTACACCAGTGATGGCCCATAGTACATCAGTGATGATCCATAGTACATCAGGGATGATCCACAGTACATCAGTGATGATCCACAGTACATCAGGGATGGTCCATAGTACATCAGTGATGATCCATAGTACACCAGTGATGATCCATAGTACACCAGTGATGGCCCATAGTACATCAGTGATGAACTATAGTACATCAGTGATGATCCACAGTACATCAGGGATGGTCCATAGTACATCAGTGATGATCCATAGTACCCCAGTGATGATCCATAGTACACCAGTGATGGCCCATAGTACATCAGTGATGAACTATAGTACATCAGTGATGATCCACAGTACATCAGTGATGATCCATAGTACATCAGTGATGATCCACAGTATATCAGTGATGATCCACAGTACATCAGGGATGGTCCATAGTACATCAGTGATGATCCATAGTACACCAGTGATGATCCATAGTACACCAGTGATGGCCCATAGTACATCAGTGATGAACTATAGTACATCAGTGATGATCCACAGTACATCAGTGATGATCCACAGTACACCAGTGATGATCCACAGTACACCAGTGATGATCCAAAGTACACCAGTGATGGTCCATAGTACATCAGTGATGATCTATAGTACATCAGTGATGGTCCATAGTACATCAGTGATGAGCTATAGTACATGAGGGATGATCTATAGTACATCAGTGATGATCCATAGTACACCAGTGATGATCCATAGTACACCAGTGATGGCCCATAGTACATCAGTGATGAACTATAGTACATCAGTGATGATCCACAGTACATCAGGGATGGTCCATAGTACATCAGTGATGATCCATAGTACACCAGTGATGATCCATAGTACACCAGTGATGGCCCATAGTACATCAGTGATGAACTATAGTACATCAGTGATGATCCACAGTACATCAGTGATGATCCATAGTACATCAGTGATGATCCATAGTACATCAGTGATGGCTCATAGTACATCAGTGATGATCCATAATACATCAGTGATGATCCATAGTACATCAGTGATGATCCATAGTACACCAGTCATGGCCCATAGTACTACAGTGATGATCTATAGTACATCAGTGATGATCCACAGTACATCAGTGATGATCCAGAGTACATCAGTGATGATCCAAGGTACATCAGTGATGATCCATAGTACATCAGTGATGATCCTCAGTACATCAGTGATGATCCACAGTACATCAGTGATGATCCACAGTACATCAGTGATGATCCACAGTACATCAGGGATGGTCCACAGTACATCAGTGATGATCCATAGTACACCAGTCATGATCCATAGTACATCAGTGATGATCCATAGTACATCAGTGATGATCCATAGTACACCAGTGATGATCCATAGTACACCAGTGATGGCCCATAGTACTTCAGTGATAATTAATAGTACATCAGTGATGATCCACAGTACATCAGTGATGATCCACAATACATCAGGGATGGTCCACAGTATATCAGTGATGATCCATAGTACATCAGTGATGGCCCACAGTACATCAGTGATGATCCACAGTACATCAGTGATGATCCATAGTACACCAGTGATGGCCCATAGTACATCAGTGATGGTCCATAGTACATCAGTGATGATCCATAGTACATCAGTGATGATCCATAGTACACCAGTGATGATCCACAGTACATCAGTTATGATCCACAGTACATCAGTGATGATCCACAGTACATCAGTGATGATCCACAATACTTCAGTGATGATCCACAGTACATCAGTGATGATCCACAGTACATCAGGGATGGTCCACAGTATATCAGTGATGATCCATAGTACATCAGTGATGGCCCATAGTACATCAGTGATCCATAGGCCATCACTGGTGTACTATGGATCATCACTGGTGTACTATGGATCATCACTGATGTACTATGGACCATCCCTGATGTACTGTGGATCATCACTGATGTACTGTGGATCATCACTGATGTACTATGGATCATCACTGATGTACTGTGGATCATCAATGATGTACTATTGTTCATCACTGATGTACTATGGGCCATCACTGGTGTACTATGGATCATCACTGGTGTACTATGGATCATCACTGATGTACTATGGACCATCCCTGATGTACTGTGGATCATCACTGATGTACTATAGTTCATCATTGATGTACTATGGGCCATCACTGGTGTACTATGGATCATCACTGGTGTACTATGGATCATCACTGATGTACTATGGACCATCCCTGATGTACTGTGGATCATCACTGATGTACTGTGGATCATCACTGATGTACTATGGATCATCACTGATGTACTATGGGCCATCACTGGTGTACTATGGGCCATCACTGGTGTACTATGGATCATCACTGGTGTACTATGGACCATCACTGATGTTCTATGGACCATCACTGATGTACTATGGATCATCACTGATATACTGTGGACCATCCCTGATGTACTGTGGATCATCACTGATGTACTGTGGATCATCACTGAAGTATTGTGGATCATCACTAATGTACTGTGGATCATCATTAATGTACTGTGGATCATAACTGATGTACTGTAGATCATCACTGATGTACTATAGATCATCACTGGTGTACTATGGACCATCACTGATGTACTATAGATCATCACTGATGTACTATGGACCATCACTGGTGTACTATGGATCATCACTGGTGTACTGTGGATCATCACTGGTGTACTATGGACCATCCCTGATGTACTGTGGATCATCACTGATGTACTGTGGATCATCACTGATGTACTATAGTTCATCACTGATGTACTATGGGCCATCACTGGTGTACTATGGATCATCACTGATGTACTATGGACCATCCCTGATGTACTGTGGATCATCACTGATGTACTATAGTTCATCACTGATGTACTATGGGCCATCACTGGTGTACTATGGATCATCACTGGTGTACTATGGATCATCACTGGTGTACTATGGATCATCACCGATGTACTGTGGACCATCCCTGATGTACTGTGGACCATCACTAATGTACTGTGGATCATCACTGATGTACTATGGATCATCACTGATGTACTATAGATCATCACTGATGTACTATAGATCATCACTGATGTACTATGGACCATCACTGATGTACTATAGATCATCACTGATGTACTATGGACCATCACTGGTGTACTATGGATCATCACTGGTGTACTGTGGATCATCACTGGTGTACTATGGACCATCCCTGGTGTACTGTGGATCATCACTGATGTACTGTGGATCATCACTGATGTACTATAGTTCATCACTGATGTACTATGGGCCATCACTGGTGTACTATGGATCATCACTGGTGTACTATGGATCATCACTGATGTACTATGGACCATCCCTGATGTACTGTGGATCATCACTGATGTACTGTGGATCATCACTGATGTACTATGGATCATCACTGATGTACTGTGGATCATCACTGATGTACTATAGTTCATCACTGATGTACTATGGGCCATCACTGGTGTACTATGGATCATCACTGGTGTACTATGGATCATCACTGATGTACTATGGACCATCCCTGATGTACTGTGGATCATCACTGATGTACTATAGTTCATCACTGATGTACTATGGGCCATCACTGGTGTACTATGGATCATCACTGGTGTACTATGGATCATCACTGATGTACTATGGACCATCCCTGATGTACTGTGGATCATCACAGATGTACTGTGGATCATCACTGATGTACTATGGATCATCACTGATGTACTATGGGCCATCACTGGTGTACTATGGGCCATCACTGGTGTACTATAGATCATCGCTGGTGTACTATGGACCATCACTGATGTACTATGGATCATCACTGATATACTGTGGACCATTCCTGATGTACTGTGGATCATCACTGATGTACTGTGGATCATCACTGAAGTATTGTGGATCATCACTGATGTACTGTGGATCATCACTGATGTACTGTGTATCATAACTGATGTACTGTGGATCATCACTGATGTACTGTGGATCATCACTGATGTACTATAGATCATCACTGATGTACTATGGACCATCACTGATGTACTATAGATCATCACTGATGTACTATGGACCATCACTGGTGTACTATGGACCATCCCTGATGTACTGTGGATCATCACTGATGTACTGTGGATCATCACTGATGTACTATAGTTCATCACTGATGTACTATAGGCCATCACTGGTGTACTATGGATCATCACTGGTGTATTATGGATCATCACTGATGTACTATGGACCATCCCTGATGTACTGTGGATCATCACTGATGTACTGTGGATCATCACTGATGTACTATGGATCATCACTGATGTACTGTGGATCATCACTGATGTACTATTGTTCATCACTGATGTACTATGGGCCATCACTGGTGTACTATGGATCATCACTGGTGTACTATGGATCATCACTGATGTACTATGGACCATCCCTGATGTACTGTGGATCATCACTGATGTACTATAGTTCATCACTGATGTACTATGGGCCATCACTGGTGTACTATGGATCATCACTGGTGTACTATGGATCATCACTGATGTACTATGGACCATCCCTGATGTACTGTGGATCATCACTGATGTACTGTGGATCATCACTGATGTACTATGGATCATCACTGATGTACTATGGGCCATCACTGGTGTACTATGGGCCATCACTAGTGTACTATGGATCATCACTGGTGTACTATGGACCATCACTGATGTACTATGGACCATCACTGATGTACTATGGATCATCACTGATATACTGTGGACCATCCCTGATGTACTGTGGATCATCACTGATGTACTGTGGATCATCACTGAAGTATTGTGGATCATCACTGATGTACTGTGGATCATCACTAATGTACTGTGGATCATAACTGATGTACTGTAGATCATCACTGATGTACTATAGATCATCACTGGTGTACTATGTATATAGATCATCACTGATGTACTATGGACCATCACTGATGTACTATAGATGATCACTGATGTACTATGGACCATCACTGGTGTACTATGGATCATCACTGGTGTACTGTGTATCATCACTGATGTACTATGGACCATCCCTGATGTACTGTGGATCATCACTGATGTACTGTGGATCATCACTGATGTACTATAGTTCATCACTGATGTACTATGGGCCATCACTGGTGTACTATGGATCATCACTGATGTACTATGGACCATCCCTGATGTACTGTGGATCATCACTGATGTACTATAGTTCATCACTGATGTACTATGGGCCATCACTGGTGTACTATGGATCATCACTGGTGTACTATGGATCATCACTGATGTACTATAGATCATCACTCATGTACTATAGCTCATCACTGATGTACTATGGACCATCACTGATGTACTATAGATCATCACTGATGTACTATGGACCATCACTGGTGTACTATGGATCATCACTGGTGTACTGTGGATCATCACTGGTGTACTGTGGATCATCACTGATGTACTGTGGATCATTACTGATGTACTATAGTTCATCACTGATGTACTATGGGCCATCACTGGTGTACTATGGATCATCACTGGTGTACTATGGATCATCACTGATGTACTATGGACCATCCCTGATGTACTGTGGATCATCACTGATGTACTGTGGATCATCACTGATGTACAATGGATCATCACTGATGTACTGTGGATCATCACTGATGTACTATAGTTCATCACTGATGTACTATGGGCCATCACAGGTGTACTATGGATCATCACTGATGTACTATGGACCATCCCTGATGTACTGTGGATCATCACTGATGTACTATAGTTCATCACTGATGTACTATGGGCCATCACTGGTGTACTATGGATCATCACTGGTGTACTATGGATCATCACTGATGTACTATGGACCATCCCTGATGTACTGTGGATCATCACTGATGTACTGTGGATCATCACTGATGTACTGTGGATCATCACTGATGTACTGTGTATCATAACTGATGTACTGTGGATCATCACTGATGTACTATAGATCATCACTGATGTACTATGGACCATCACTGTTGTACTATAGATCATCACTGATGTACTATGGACCATCACTGGTGTACTATGGATCATCACTGGTGTACTGTGGATCATCACTGGTGTACTATGGACCATCCCTGATGTACTGTGGATCATCACTGATGTACTGTGAATCATCACTGATGTACTATAGTTCATCACTGATGTACTATAGGCCATCACTGGTGTACTATGGATCATCACTGGTGTACTATGGATCATCACTGATGTACTATGGACCATCCCTGATGTACTGTGGATCATCACTGATGTACTGTGGATCATCACTGATGTACTATGGATCATCACTGATGTACTGTGGATCATCACTGATGTACTATTGTTCATCACTGATGTACTATGGGCCATCACTGGTGTACTATGGATCATCACTGGTGTACTATGGATCATCACTGATGTACTATGGACCATCCCTGATGTACTGTGGATCATCACTGATGTACTATAGTTCATCACTGATGTACTATGGGCCATCACTGGTGTACTATGGATCATCACTGGTGTACTATGGATCATCACTGATGTACTATGGACCATCCCTGATGTACTGTGGATCATCACTGATGTACTGTGGATCATCACTGATGTACTATGGATCATCACTGATGTACTATGGGCCATCACTGGTGTACTATGGGCCATCACTGGTGTACTATGGATCATCACTGGTGTACTATGGACCATCACTGATGTACTATGGACCATCACTGATGTACTATGGATCATCACTGATATACTGTGGACCATCCCTGATGTACTGTGGATCATCACTTATGTACTGTGGATCATCACTGAAGTATTGTGGATCATCACTGATGTACTGTGGATCATCACTAATGTACTGTGGATCATAACTGATGTACTGTAGATCATCACTGATGTACTATAGATCATCACTGGTGTACTATGTATATAGATCATCACTGATGTACTATGGACCATCACTGATGTACTATAGTTCATCACTGATGTACTATGGACCATCACTGGTGTACTATGGATCATCACTGGTGTACTATGGATCATCACTGATGTACTATGGACCATCCCTGATGTACTGTGGATCATCACTGATGTACTATAGTTCATCACTGATGTACTATGGACCATCACTGGTGTACTATGGACCATCACTGGTGTACTATGGATCATCACTGGTGTACTATGGATCATCACTGATGTACTATGGACCATCCCTGATGTACTGTGGATCATCACTGATGTACTATAGTTCATCACTGATGTACTATGGACCATCACTGGTGTACTATGGATCATCACTGGTGTACTGTGGATCATCACTGATGTACAATGGATCATCACTGATGTACTGTGGATCATCACTGATGTACTATAGTTCATCACTGATGTACTATGGGCCATCACTGGTGTACTATGGATCATCACTGATGTACTATGGACCATCCCTGATGTACTGTGGATCATCACTGATGTACTATAGTTCATCACTGATGTACTATGGGCCATCACTGGTGTAGTATGGATCATCACTGGTGTACTATGGATCATCACTGATGTACTATGGACCATCCCTGATGTACTGTGGATCATCACTGATGTACTGTGGATCATCACTGATGTACTGTGGATCATCACTGATGTACTGTGTATCATAACTGATGTACTGTGGATCATCACTGATGTACTATAGATCATCACTGATGTACTATGGACCATCACTGATGTACTATAGATCATCACTGATGTACTATGGACCATCACTGGTGTACTATGGATCATCACTGGTGTACTGTGGATCATCACTGGTGTACTATGGACCATCCCTGATGTACTGTGGATCATCACTGATGTACTGTGAATCATCACTGATGTACTATAGTTCATCACTGATGTACTATAGGCCATCACTGGTGTACTATGGATCATCACTGGTGTACTATGGATCATCACTGATGTACTATGGACCATCCCTGATGTACTGTGGATCATCACTGATGTACTGTGGATCATCACTGATGTACTATGGATCATCACTGATGTACTGTGGATCATCACTGATGTACTATTGTTCATCACTGATGTACTATGGGCCATCACTGGTGTACTATGGATCATCACTGGTGTACTATGGATCATCACTGATGTACTATGGACCATCCCTGATGTACTGTGGATCATCACTGATGTACTATAGTTCATCACTGATGTACTATGGGCCATCACTGGTGTACTATGGATCATCACTGGTGTACTATGGATCATCACTGATGTACTATGGACCATCCCTGATGTACTGTGGATCATCACTGATGTACTGTGGATCATCACTGATGTACTATGGATCATCACTGATGTACTATGGGCCATCACTGGTGTACTATGGGCCATCACTGGTGTACTATGGATCATCACTGGTGTACTATGGACCATCACTGATGTACTATGGACCATCACTGATGTACTATGGATCATCACTGATATACTGTGGACCATCCCTGATGTACTGTGGATCATCACTGATGTACTGTGGATCATCACTGAAGTATTGTGGATCATCACTGATGTACTGTGGATCATCACTAATGTACTGTGGATCATAACTGATGTACTGTAGATCATCACTGATGTACTATAGATCATCACTGGTGTACTATGTATATAGATCATCACTGATGTACTATGGACCATCACTGATGTACTATAGTTCATCACTGATGTACTATGGACCATCACTGGTGTACTATGGATCATCACTGGTGTACTATGGATCATCACTGATGTACTATGGACCATCCCTGATGTACTGTGGATCATCACTGATGTACTATAGTTCATCACTGATGTACTATGGACCATCACTGGTGTACTATGGATCATCACTGGTGTACTGTGGATCATCACTGGTGTACTATGGACCATCCCTGATGTACTGTGGATCATCACTGATGTACTGTGGATCATCACTGATGTACTATAGTTCATCACTGATGTACTATGGGCCATCACTGGTGTACTATGGATCATCACTGATGTACTATGGAACATCCCTGATGTACTGTGGATCATCACTGATGTACTATAGTTCATCACTGATGTACTATGGGCCATCACTGGTGTACTATGGATCATCACTGGTGTACTATGGATCATCACTGATGTACTATAGATCATCACTCATGTACTATAGCTCATCACTGATGTACTATGGACCATCACTGATGTACTATAGATCATCACTGATGTACTATGGACCATCACTGGTGTACTATGAATCATCACTGGTGTACTGTGGATCATCACTGGTGTACTGTGGATCATCACTGATGTACTGTGGATCATCACTGATGTACTATAGTTCATCACTGATGTACTATGGGCCATCACTGGTGTACTATGGATCATCACTGGTGTACTATGGATCATCACTGATGTACTATGGACCATCCCTGATGTACTGTGGATCATCACTGATATACTGTGGATCATCACTGATGTACTATGGATCATCACTGATGTACTGTGGATCATCACTGATGTACTATAGTTCATCACTGATGTACTATGGGCCATCACTGGTGTACTATGGATCATCACTGGTGTACTATGGATCATCACTGATGTACTATGGACCATCCCTGATGTACTGTGGATCATCACTGATGTACTATAGTTCATCACTGATGTACTATGGGCCATCACTGGTGTACTATGGATCATCACTGGTGTACTATGGATCATCACTGATGTACTATGGACCATCCCTGATGTACTGTGGATCATCACTGATGTACTGTGGATCATCACTGATGTACTATGGATCATCACTGATGTACTATGGGCCATCACTGGTGTACTATGGGCCATCACTGGTGTACTATAGATCATCACTGGTGTACTATGGACCATCACTGATGTACTATGGATCATCACTGATATACTGTGGACCATCCCTGATGTACTGTGGATCATCACTGATGTACTGTGGATCATCACTGAAGTATTGTGGATCATCACTGATGTACTGTGGATCATCACTGATGTACTGTGTATCATAACTGATGTACTGTGGATCATCACTGATGTACTATAGATCATCACTGATGTACTATGGACCATCACTGATGTACTATAGATCATCACTGATGTACTATGGACCATCACTGGTGTACTATGGATCATCACTGGTGTACTGTGGATCATCACTGGTGTACTATGGACCATCCCTGATGTACTGTGGATCATCACTGATGTACTATAGTTCATCACTGATGTACTATGGGCCATCACTGGTGTACTATGGATCATCACTGGTGTACTATGGATCATCACTGATGTACTATGGACCATCCCTGATGTACTGTGGATCATCACTGATGTACTGTGGATCATCACTGATGTACTATGGATCATCACTGATGTACTATGGACCATCACTGATGTACTATAGATCATCACTGATGTACTATGGACCATCACTGGTGTACTATGGATCATCACTGGTGTACTGTGGATCATCACTGGTGTACTATGGACCATCCCTGATGTACTGTGGATCATCACTGATGTACTGTGGATCATCACTGATGTACTATAGTTCATCACTGATGTACTATAGGCCATCACTGGTGTACTATGGATCATCACTGGTGTACTATGGATCATCACTGATGTACTATGGACCATCCCTGATGTACTGTGGATCATCACTGATGTACTGTGGATCATCACTGATGTACTATGGATCATCACTGATGTACTGTGGATCATCAATGATGTACTATTGTTCATCACTGATGTACTATGGGCCATCACTGGTGTACTATGGATCATCACTGGTGTACTATGGATCATCACTGATGTACTATGGACCATCCCTGATGTACTGTGGATCATCACTGATGTACTATAGTTCATCATTGATGTACTATGGGCCATCACTGGTGTACTATGGATCATCACTGGTGTACTATGGATCATCACTGATGTACTATGGACCATCCCTGATGTACTGTGGATCATCACTGATGTACTGTGGATCATCACTGATGTACTATGGATCATCACTGATGTACTATGGGCCATCACTGGTGTACTATGGGCCATCACTGGTGTACTATGGATCATCACTGGTGTACTATGGACCATCACTGATGTTCTATGGACCATCACTGATGTACTATGGATCATCACTGATATACTGTGGACCATCCCTGATGTACTGTGGATCATCACTGATGTACTGTGGATCATCACTGAAGTATTGTGGATCATCACTGATGTACTGTGGATCATCACTAATGTACTGTGGATCATAACTGATGTACTGTAGATCATCACTGATGTACTATAGATCATCACTGGTGTACTATGTATATAGATCATCACTGATGTACTATGGACCATCACTGATGTACTATAGATCATCACTGATGTACTATGGACCATCACTGGTGTACTATGGATCATCACTGGTGTACTGTGGATCATCACTGGTGTACTATGGACCATCCCTGATGTACTGTGGATCATCACTGATGTACTGTGGATCATCACTGATGTACTATAGTTCATCACTGATGTACTATGGGCCATCACTGGTGTACTATGGATCATCACTGATGTACTATGGACCATCCCTGATGTACTGTGGATCATCACTGATGTACTATAGTTCATCACTGATGTACTATGGGCCATCACTGGTGTACTATGGATCATCACTGGTGTACTATGGATCATCACTGATGTACTATAGATCATCACTCATGTACTATAGCTCATCACTGATGTACTATGGACCATCACTGATGTACTATAGATCATCACTGATGTACTATGGACCATCACTGGTGTACTATGGATCATCACTGGTGTACTGTGGATCATCACTGGTGTATTGTGGATCATCACTGATGTACTGTGGATCATCACTGATGTACTATAGTTCATCACTGATGTACTATGGGCCATCACTGGTGTACTATGGATCATCACTGGTGTACTATGGATCATCACTGATGTACTATGGACCATCCCTGATGTACTGTGGATCATCACTGATATACTGTGGATCATCACTGATGTACTATGGATCATCACTGATGTACTGTGGATCATCACTGATGTACTATAGTTCATCACTGATGTACTATGGGCCATCACTGGTGTACTATGGATCATCACTGGTGTACTATGGATCATCACTGATGTACTATGGACCATCCCTGATGTACTGTGGATCATCACTGATGTACTATAGTTCATCACTGATGTACTATGGGCCATCACTGGTGTACTATGGATCGTCACTGGTGTACTATGGATCATCACTGATGTACTATGGACCATCCCTGATGTACTGTGGATCATCACTGATGTACTGTGGATCATCACTGATGTACTATGGATCATCACTGATGTACTATGGGCCATCACTGGTGTACTATGGGCCATCACTGGTGTACTATAGATCATCACTGGTGTACTATGGACCATCACTGATGTACTATGGATCATCACTGATATACTGTGGACCATCCCTGATGTACTGTGGATCATCACTGATGTACTGTGGATCATCACTGAAGTATTGTGGATCATCACTGATGTACTGTGGATCATCACTGATGTACTGTGTATCATAACCGATGTACTGTGGATCATCACTGATGTACTATAGATCATCACTGATGTACTATGGACCATCACTGATGTACTATAGATCATCACTGATGTACTATGGACCATCACTGGTGTACTATGGATCATCACTGGTGTACTGTGGATCATCACTGGTGTACTATGGACCATCCCTGATGTACTGTGGATCATCACTGATGTACTGTGGATCATCACTGATGCACTATAGTTCATCACTGATGTACTATGGGCCATCACTGGTGTACTATGGATCATCACTGGTGTACTATGGATCATCACTGATGTACTATGGACCATCCCTGATGTACTGTGGATCATCACTGATGTACTGTGGATCATCACTGATGTACTATGGATCATCACTGATGTACTGTGGATCATCACTGATGTACTATTGTTCATCACTGATGTACTATGGGCTATCACTGGTGTACTATGGATCATCACTGGTGTACTATGGATCATCACTGATGTACTATGGACCATCCCTGATTTACTGTGGATCATCACTGATGTACTATAGTTCATCACTGATGTACTATGGGCCATTACTGGTGTACTATGGATCATCACTGGTGTACTATGGATCATCACTGATGTACTATGGACCATCCCTGATGTACTGTGGATCATCACTGATGTACTGTGGATCATCACTGATGTACTATGGATCATCACTGATGTACTATGGGCCATCACTGGTGTACTATGGGCCATCACTGGTGTACTATGGATCATCACTGGTGTACTATGGATCATCACTGGTGTACTATGGACCATCACTGATGTACTATTGACCATCACTGATGTACTATGGATCATCACTGATATACTGTGGACCATCCCTGATGTACTGTGGATCATCACTGATGTACTGTGGATCATCACTGAAGTATTGTGGATCATCACTGATGTACTGTGGATCATCACTAATGTACTGTGGATCATAACTGATGTACTGTAGATCATCACTGATGTACTATAGATCATCACTGGTGTACTATGTATATAGATCATCACTGATGTACTATGGACCATCACTGATGTACTATAGATCATCACTGATGTACTATGGACCCTCACTGGTGTACTATGGATCATCACTGGTGTACTGTGGATCATCACTGGTGTACTATGGACCATCCCTGATGTACTGTGGATCATCACTGATGTACTGTGGATCATCACTGATGTACTATAGTTCATCACTGATGTACTATGGGCCATCACTGGTGTACTATGGATCATCACTGGTGTACTATGGATCATCACTGATGTACTATGGACCATCCCTGATGTACTGTGGATCATCACTGATGTACTATAGTTCATCACTGATGTACTATGGGCCATCACTGGTGTACTATGGATCATCACTGGTGTACTATGGATCATCACTGATGTACTATGGACCATCCCTGATGTACTGTGGATCATCACTGATGTACTGTGGATCATCACTGGTGTACTATGGACCATCACTGATGTACTGTGGACCACCACTGATGTACTGTGGATCATCACTGATGTACTGTGGATCATCCCTGGTGTACTATGGAACATTACTGGTGTACTATGGATCATCACTGGTGTACTATGGATCATCACTGATGTACTATGGGCCATCACTGATGTACTATGGATCATCACTGATATACTGTGGACCATCCCTGATGTACTGTGGATCATCACTGATGTACTGTGGATCATCACTGAAGTATTGTGGATCATCACTGATGTACTGTGGATCATCACTGATGTACTGTGGATCATAACTGATGTACTGTGGATCATCACTGGTGTACTATGGATCATCACTGATGTACTATGGATCATCACTGATGTACTGTGGGCCATCACTGGTGTACTATGGATCATCACTGATGTACTGTGGATCATCACTGATGTACTGTGGGCCATCACTCATGTACTATGGATCATCACTGATATACTGTGGACCATCCCTGTTGTATTGTGGATCATCACTGATGTACTGTGGATCATCACTGATGTACTATTAATTATCACTGAAGTACTATGGGTCATCACTGGTGTACTATGGATCATCACTGGTGTACTATGGATCATCACTGATGTACTATGGATCATCACTGATGTACTATGGATCATGACTGGTGTACTATGGATCATCACTGATGTACTGTGGACCATCCCTGATGTACTGTGGATCATCACTGATGTACTGTGGATCATCACTGATGTACTGTGGATCATCACTGATGTACTGAGGATAATCACTGATGTACTATGGATCATCACTGATGTACCTTGGATCATCACTGATGTACTGTGGATCATCACTGATGTACTGTGGATCATCACTGATGTACTATAGATCATCACTGTAGTACTATGGGCCATGACTGGTGTACTATGGATCATCACTGATGTACTATGGATCATCACTGATGTATTATGGATCATCACTGATGTACTATGAGCCATCACTGATGTACTATGGATCATCACTGGTGTACTATGGATCATCACTGATGTGCTATGAGCCATCACTGATGTACTATGGATCATCACTGGTGTACTATGGATCATCACTGATGTACTATGGATCATCACTGATGTACTATGAGCCATCACTGATGTACTATGGGCCATCCCTGGTGTACTATGGATCATCACTGATGTACTGTGGATCATCACTGATGTACTATGGGACATCACTGGTGTACTATGGGCCATCACTGGTGTACTATGGATCATCACTGGTGTACTATGGGCCATCACTGGTGTACTATGGGCCATCACTGGTGTACTATGGATCATCACTGGTGTACTATGGACCATCACTGATGTACTATGGCTCATCACTGATATACTGTGGACCATCCCTGATATACTGTGGATCCTCCCTGATGTACTGTGGATCATCACTGATCTACTGTGGGCCATCACAGGTGTACTGTGGGCCATCACAGGTGTACTATGGAGCATCACTGATGTACTATGGATCATCACTGGTGTACTATGGATCATCACTGATGTACTGTGGACCATCCCTGATGTACTATAGATCATCACTGATGTACTGTGGATCATCACTGATGTACTATGGGCCATCACTGGTGTACTATGGGCCATCACTGGTGTACTATGGATCATCAATGGATTACTATGGATCATCCCTGGTGTACTATGGACCATCAGTGATGTGCTTTGGGCCATCACTGGTGTACTATGGATCATCACTGATGTACTGTGGACCATCCCTGATGTACTGTGGATCATCACTGATGTACTATGGATCATCACTGATGTACTATGGACCATCACTGGTGTACTATGGACCATCACTGGTGTACTATGGATCATCACTGATGTACTGTGGATCATCACTGATGTACTGTGGGCCATCACTGATGTACTATGGATCATCACTGATATACTGTGGACAATCCCTGATGTATTGTGGATCATCACTGATGTACTGTGGATCATCACTGATGTACTATAGATCATCACTGAAGTACTATGGGCCATCACTGGTGTACTATGGATCATCACTGGTGTACTATGGGCCATCACTGGTGTACTATGGATCATCACTGATGTACTATGGATCATCACTGATGTACTATGGATCATCACTGATGTACTATGGATCATGACTGGTTTACTATGGATCATCACTGATGTACTGTGGACCATCCCTGATGTCCTGTGGATCATCACTGATGTACTGTGGATCATCACTGATGTACTGTGGATCATCACTGATGTACTGTGGATCATCATTGATGTACTGAGGATCATCACTGATGTACTATGGATCATCACTGATGTACCGTGGATCATCACTGATGTACTGTGGATCATCACTGATGTACTATAGATCATCACTGAAGTACTATGGGCCATCACTGGTGTACTATGGATCATCACTGATGTATTATGGATCATCACTGATGTACTATGAGCCATCACTGATGTACTATGGATCATCACTGGTGTACTATGGATCATCACTGATGTACTATGGATCATCACTGATGTACTATGAGCCATCACTGATGTACTATGGATCATCACTGGTGTACTATGGATCATCACTGATGTACTATGGATCATCACTGATGTACTATGAGCCATCACTGATGTACTATGGGCCATCCCTGGTGTACTATGGATCATCACTGATGTACTGTGGATCATCACTGATGTACTATGGGACATCACTGGTGTACTATGGATCATCACTGATGTACTATGGGACATCACTGGTATACTATGGGCCATCTCTGGTGTACTATGGATCATCACTGGTGTACTATGGGCCATCACTGGTGAACTATGGATCATCACTGGTGTACTATGGACCATCACTGATTTACTATGGACCATCACTGATGTACTGTGGATCATCACTGATGTACTGTGGGTCATCCCTGGTGTACTATGGATCATCACTGGTGTAATATGGATCATCACTGATGTACTATGGGCCATCACTGATGTACTATGGATCATCACTGATGTACTGTGGACCATCCCTGATGTACTGTGGATCATCACTGATGTACTATGGACCATCCCTGATGTACTATGGACCATCCCTGATGTACTGTGAATCATCACTGGTGTACTGTGGATCATCACTGATGTACTATAGATCATCACTGATGTACTGTGGATCATCACTGATGTACTATGGGCCATCATTGGTGTACTATGGGCCATCACTGGTGTACTATGGATCATCACTGATGTACTGTGGATCATCCCTGATGTACTGTGGGCCATCACTGATGTACTGTGGATCATCACTGATGTACTATGGATCATCACTGATGTACTATGGGCCATCACTGGTGTACTATGGGCCATCACTGGTGTACTATAGATCATCACTGGTGTACTATGGGCCATCACTGGTGTACTATGGATCATCACTGGTGTACTATGGATCATCACTGATGTACTGTGGACCATCCCTGATGTACTGTGGATCATCACTGATGTACTGTGGATCATCACTGATGTACTGTGGATCATCACTGATGTACTGAGGATAATCACTGATGTACTATGGATCATCACTGATGTACCTTGGATCATCACTGATGTACTGTGGATTATCACTGATGTACTGTGGATCATCACTGATGTACTATAGATCATCACTGTAGTACTATGGGCCATGACTGGTGTACTATGGATCATCACTGATGTACTATGGATCATCACTGATGTATTATGGATCATCACTGATGTACTATGAGCCATCACTGATGTACTATGGATCATCACTGGTGTACTATGGATCATCACTGATGTGCTATGAGCCATCACTGATGTACTATGGATCATCACTGGTGTACTATGGATCATCACTGATGTACTATGGATCATCACTGATGTACTATGAGCCATCACTGATGTACTATGGGCCATCCCTGGTGTACTATGGATCATCACTGATGTACTGTGGATCATCACTGATGTACTATGGGACATCACTGGTGTACTATGGGCCATCACTGGTGTACTATGGATCATCACTGGTGTACTATGGGCCATCACTGGTGTACTATGGGCCATCACTGGTGTACTATATGGATCATCACTGGTGTACTATGGACCATCACTGATGTACTATGGCTCATCACTGATATACTGTGGACCATCCCTGATATACTGTGGATCATCCCTGATGTACTGTGGATCATCACTGATCTACTGTGGGCCATCACAGGTGTACTGTGGGCCATCACAGGTGTACTATGGAGCATCACTGATGTACTATGGATCATCACTGGTGTACTATGGATCATCACTGATGTACTGTGGACCATCCCTGATGTACTATAGATCATCACTAGTGATGAGCCGAACACCCCCGGGTTCGGTTCGCACCAGAACCCGCGAACGGACCGAAAGTTCGAACGAACATTAGAACCCTATTAAATACAATGGATGCGAACGTTCGAATTCTAAAGTGCTAATTATAACAACTATTATGCATGTTATTGTCCTAAAAAGGGTTTGGGAACCCGGGTTCTGCACCAGGGGACATGTATCAATGCAAAAAGAAGTTTTAAAAACGGTCGTTTTTCGGGAGCAGTCATTTTAATGATGCATAAAGTGAAAAAAAAAAGTCAAATATTCCTTTAAATATCGTACCTGGGGGGTGTCTAAAGTATGCCTGTGAAGTGCCACGTGTTTCCCGTGTTTAGAACTGTCCCTGCACAAAATGACACTTCTAAAGGAAAAAAAGCCATTTAAAACTGCTTGCGGCTTTAATGTAATGTCTGGTCCCGGTAATATGGATGAAATTCTTTAAGAAAAATGGCATAGCTACCCCATCACCCCCCCCCCCCCTACCCCAGCCCATTACCAGCCCCTTTGGGTCTTGTATGGATATTAAGGGGAACCCCGCACATAAAATAAAAAAGGCCCTATATACTCTGAACAGCCGTATACAGGCGGTGCATACAAGACAGGGACTGTAGGTTTGTTCTTATGTAGAATCTGTTTGTAATTTTGAACAGGTACATTGTTGAAGTGTAGCTCCAGCCCAAAAATCTATTTTTAAACTTTTTGGAAAACATAGGTAAGGGTTATCACCCCTGTAACATTTGTTTTGCTGTCTGTGCCCCTGTTCAGAACATTTCACCTCACTTTCCGTCCCAATGACAACTGTTTTTGAAATGTGGTGTTTTTCTTGAAACAAGGATTGCTGATAAAGCATCAGTACAGAGGAGACACCTTTCTCCCATATTTATTCTTACAGGAGAGAATTTTCCTTCCTAGTGGTAGATTTCCTCTCACTTCCTGTTGTCTTCTTGCGTTTGCAAGTAGGAGTCGTTTGTAAGTTGGATGTTTGAAAGTAGGGACCTGCCGTATATACTCTGCAGAAATAGGCCCCTTAGTTGTTGGTGTTGGCACAACACTGTAAGCACTCACAGTTACTCTTGGTTGGTGCTGGAACGCCCTGCTGTCAACTATTATATCAGGAATTTTAATTACATATAATTGTTGAACAGTGGTAGTAAAAATTGGGCCTTTGATGGTGGTGCTGGTGCCACAACACTGTAAGCCCTGACAGTTACTCTTGGTGGGTGCAGCAATGGGCCCTGCTGTGAATTATTAGATCAAGAATTGTAATTACATGCCCCTGTTGAACAGGGGCTGAAAAATTGGGCCTTAGGCACTGGTGGCACAACACTGCAACCCCTCACAGATACTGTACTTGGAGCACAGCAATGAGCCCTGTTGCAAAGTATTGCTTCAAAAATTGTAATGACACGCCCCTGTTAAACAGGGGCTGAAAAATTGGGCCTTAGGCACTGGTGGCACAACACTGCAACTCCTCACAGATACTGTACTTGGAGCACAGCAATGAGCCCTGTTGCAAAGTATTGCTTCAAAAATTGTAATGACACGCCCCTGTTAAACAGGGGCTGAAAAATTGGGCCTTAGGCACTGGTGGCACAACACTGCAACTCCTCACAGATACTGTACTTGGAGCACAGCAATGAGCCCTGTTGCAAAGTATTGCTTCAAAAATTGTAATGACACGCCCCTGTTAAACAGGGGCTGAAAAATTGGGCCTTAGGCACTGGTGGCACAACACTGCAACTCCTCACAGATACTGTACTTGGAGCACAGCAATGAGCCCTGTTGCAAAGTATTGCTTCAAAAATTGTAATTACACGCCCCTGTTAAACAGGGGCTGAAAAATTGGGCGTTAGGCACTGGTGGCGGCACCCATAAACAAAAATGATCTTACAAGCTATCATCATCAATCGTATCATTGAGGACTCGGAGGAGGAGGATAGCCAGTCAACATAACAGCACAGGCACTCAGCATCAGCATCAGTCTTGAAGGGATGTGACATGTTAAAATCAATTAGTCTGTTATATCAGCATCAGGTGTGTGGTAGCTGGTGGTGATCCAAGACTGGTTCATCTTGATGAAAGTCAGTCGATCAACCGAGTCGGTGGACAGGCGCACCCTGTGATCCGTGACAAATCCTCCAGCAGCACTGAATGTGCGTTCCGAAAGAACGCTGGATGCAGGACAGGCCAGTAGCTCAATTGCATACTGTGCAAGCTCTGGCCAGTGATCCATCCTCAAGACCCAGTAAGCCAGAGGATTTTCGGTGGGGAAGGTGTCCAAGTCTGACCTTGCCCCTAGATATTCCTGCACCATGTTTATCAGACGCTGGCGATGGTTGCTGGAACCGATCATACTTTGGGGCTGCGGACTAAAGAATTGTCTGAACGCATCGGTCAGACGGCCACCTTCCCCACCGCTCCTTCTTTGACTGGCCGAAGCCTCAGCAACTCGTTGTCCAGGACCAGGAGTTTGCAACCTCCCAGTCTCTGGGAACGCGTTGCACAGACCTTTCTGCAAGGCCTCCCGGAGTTGTCTCATCCTCTGCTCCCTCTGCGACGGTAACATAAGGTCCGCAACCTTACCCTTGTACCGTGGATCAAGGAGAGTGGCCAGCCAGTAATGGTCCCTCTCCTTGATCCGAAGAATACGAGGATCC
The DNA here is from genome assembly GCA_029206835.1 of Rana muscosa. Classification (NCBI taxonomy): domain Eukaryota; kingdom Metazoa; phylum Chordata; class Amphibia; order Anura; family Ranidae; genus Rana; species Rana muscosa. The sequence continues at coordinate 40,935 of JARGYO010003330.1, read as the reverse complement.
TTCCGCAGACTTTGCAGGATCAGGGAGGCCATGCAGCGTAGGTTTGCTGAGGCATTCGCTCCGGAGTCCTCTGGGTCACTAAGGACGACATGATCCGCAGCCACCTCCTCCCAGCCACGTACAAGTCCACTGGTTTCTTGGGACTGTAAATCATCCCTAAAAGACTGCTGCTGATGATGCTGAGTGCCAGCCTCCACCTCCATGCTGACACAATCCTCCTCCTCCTCCTCCTCCTCCTCTTCCTGTGCGATGGGTGGGACAGAAGGAACACTGTCTGGGTAAAGGGGGCCTTGAGAGGCAAGGAAGTCCTCCTCTTCCTGCCTCTGTTCTGCCTCAAGTGCCCTGTCCATTATTCCACGCAGCGTGTGCTCCAACAGGTGGACAAGAGGTACAGTGTCACTGATGCATGCACTGTCACTGCTCACCATCCTCGTGGCCTCCTCAAATGGTGCCAGGACAGTGCATGCATCCCTGATCATGCCCCACTGGCGTGGAGAAAAAAAACCAAGCTCCCCTGACCCTGTCCTGGTGCCGTAGTCGCACAGGTACTCATTGATGGCCCTCTGCTGCGTGTGCAGCCGCTGCAGCATGGCCAACGTTGAGTTCCACCTGGTGGGCATGTCACATATAAGGCGGTTCTTGGGCAGGTTCAACTCCTTTTGCAGCTCAGCCAGGCGAGCACTGGCATTATAAGATCTGCGGAAATGCACACAGACTTTCCTGGCCTGCCTCAGGACATCCTGTAAGCCCGGGTACCTGCCCAAGAAGCGCTGCACCACCAGGTTAAGGACGTGAGCCACACAGGGCACATGGGTCAGTTGTCCCTGTCGGAGGGCGGAGAGGAGGTTGGTGCCATTGTCGCAAACCACCATTCCTGGCTTAAGCTGGCGTGGCGTCAACCACCTCTCGGCCTGGCCCTGCAGAGCAGACAGGACCTCTGCCCCAGTGTGGCTTCTGTCCCCCAAACACACCAGCGCAAGCACGGCATGGCATCTTTTTGCCTGCGTACTTGCGTAGCCCCGTGAACGGCTACGGAGCACCGCTGGTTCATAGGACAAACCACAGGAAGAGGCCATGGAGGAAGAAGAAGAGGAGGGGGTGGAGGAGAGAGGTGTGTCACAACCAGTAGTAGCATTTTGGAGGCGTGGCGGTGGGACAACCTCCAACACTACTGCACCTTGTCCTGAATCCTTCCCAGCTGCCAAAAGAGTGACCCAATGGGCCGTGAAAGAAAGGTAACGTCCCTGTCCATGCCTGCTGGACCATGAGTCAGCGGTAATATGCACCTTACCGCTGACCGCCCTGTCCAGCGAGGCCAAGACATTGCCTTCCACATGCCGGTAGAGAGCCGGAATAGCCTTCCGTGAGAAAAAGTGGCGTTTGGGAACCTGCCACTGAGGAACCGCACATTGCACAAACTCACGGAAGGGGGCCGAGTCTACCAACTGAAAAGGCAGCAGTTGAAGCGCTAGCAATTTAGCCAAGCTAGCATTCAACCGCTGGGCATGTGGATGGCTGGGAGTGAACTTCTTTCGACGGTCCAGCAGCTGGGGCAGGGAAATTTGCCTGCTAGAATCGGACGTCGGTGTACTGCTAGCAGAGTGGGCGCAAGTACTTGGCTGTGACACACCTAATTCTACACCTTCATTCCTCTCAGTGCATGTTTCAGAGAGGACTGAAGTTATAGTGGGGTTGGAGATCCCAGCTGATGCGGTGCAAGGAGAGGTCCGCTTTGTTCTTTGGTGTGGGTCTTTGAGGTAGGCTTGCCAACGAGCTGCATGGCAGGTCAACATATGTCTGGTCAGGCATGTGGTACCCAAGCGGCTGATGTTTTGGCCACGCGATATACGCTTGAGACATATGTTGCAAACAGCAGCTGTGCGATCTGATGCACTAGCCTCAAAAAAGGCCCACACCAAAGAACTTTTTGAATGACGGGCAGAGGCAGCGCCCTGCACAGGCGGAGCTCTGCGGTGTGATTCCGTCGGTGTACTGCCCTTACGCTGGCCACCAAAGGGCATCCTGCCTCGTTGGAGATGTGCCTCCTCCTCATCCTCCTCCTCCTCCTCTCTCCTATTAGGCACCCACGTGGAGTCAGTGACCTCATCATCCCCTCCCTCCTCATCACTGGAGCCAATCTGGCAGTATGCTGCAGCTGATAGTACACCAGTGATGGCCCATAGTACATCAGTGATGAACTATAGTACATCAGTGATGATCCACAGTACATCAGTGATGATCCATAGTACATCAGTGATGATCCACAGTACATCAGTGATGATCCACAGTACATCAGGGATGGTCCATAGTACATCAGTGATGATCCATAGTACACCAGTGATGATCCATAGTACACCAGTGATGGCCCACAGTATATCAGTGATGAACTATAGTACATCAGTGATGATCCACAGTACATCAGTGATGATCCACAGTACATCAGGGATGGTCCATAGTACACCAGTGATGATCCACAGTACACCAGTGATGATCCATAGTACACCAGTGATGGTCCATAGTTCATCAGTGATGATCTATAGTACATCAGTGATGGTCCATAGTACATCAGTGATGATCTATAGTACATCAGTGATGATCTATAGTACATCAGTGATGATCCATAGTACATCAGTGATGATCCACAGTACATCAGTGATGTTCCACAGTACATCAGGGATGGTCCACAGTACATCGGTGATGATCCATAGTACACCAGTGATGGCCCATAGTACATCAGTGATGGTCCATAGTACATCAGTGATGATCCATAGTACATCAGTGATGATCCATAGTACACCAGTGATGGCCCATAGTACATCAGTGATGATCCATAGTACATCAGTGATGATCCACAGTACATCAGTGATGATCCACAGTACATCAGGGATGGTCCATAGTACATCAGTGATGATCCATAGTACACCAGTGATGATCCATAGTACACCAGTGATGGCCCATAGTACATCAGTGATGAACTATAGTACATCAGTGATGATCCACAGTACATCAGTGATGATCCACAGTACATCAGGGATGGTCCATAGTACACCAGTGATGATCCACAGTACATCAGTTATGATCCACAGTACATTAGTGATGATCCACAGTACATCAGTGATGATCCACAGTACATCAGTGATGATCCACAATACTTCAGTGATGATCCACAGTACATCAGGGATGGTCCACAGTACATCAGTGATGGTCCACAGTATATCAGTGATGATCCATAGTACATCAGTGATGGTCCATAGTACATCAGTGATGGTCCATAGTACACCAGTGATGATCCATAGTACACCAGTGATGGCCCATAGTACACCAGTGATGGCCCATAGTACATCAGTGATGATCCATAGTACATCAGTGATGATCCACAGTACAACAGTGATGATCCACAGTACATCAGGGATGGTCCATAGTACATCAGTGATGATCCATAGTACACCAGTGATGATCCATAGTACACCAGTGATGGCCCATAGTACATCAGTGATGAACTATAGTACATCAGAGATGATCCACAGTACATCAGGGATGGTCCATAGTACATCAGTCATGATCCATAGTACACCAGTGATGATCCATAGTACACCAGTGATGGCCCATAGTACATCAGTGATGAACTATAGTACATCAGTGATGATCCACAGTACATCAGTGATGATTCATAGTACATCAGTGATGATCCACAGTACATCAGGGATGGTCCATAGTACATCAGTGATGAACTATAGTACATCAGTGATGATCCACAGTACATCAGTGATGATCCACAGTACATCAGGGATGGTCCATAGTACACCAGTGATGATCCACAGTACACCAGTGATGGTCCATAGTACATCAGTGATGATCTATAGTACATCAGTGATGATCTATAGTACATCAGTGATGATCCACAGTACATCAGTTATGATACACAGTACATCAGTGATGATCCACAGTACATCAGTGATGATCCACAATACTTCAGTGATGATCCACAGTAGATCAGTGATGATCCACAGTACATCAGGGATGGTCCACAGTATATCAGTGATGATCCATAGTACATCAGTGATGGTCCATAGTACATCAGTGATGGTCCATAGTACACCAGTGATGATCCATAGTACACCAGTGATGGCCCATAGTACACCAGTGATGGCCCATAGTACATCAGTGATGATCCATAGTACATCAGTGATGATCCACAGTACATCAGTGATGATCCACAGTACATCAGGGATGGTCCATAGTATAACAGTGATGATCCATAGTACACCAGTGATGATCCATAGTACACCAGTGATGGCCCATAGTACATCAGTGATGAACTATAGTACATCAGTGATGATCCACAGTACATCAGGGATGGTCCATAGTACATCAGTGATGATCCATAGTACACCAGTGATGATCCATAGTACACCAGTGATGGCCCATAGTACATCAGTGATGAACTATAGTACATCAGTGATGATCCACAGTACATCAGTGATGATCCATAGTACATCAGTGATGATCCACAGTACATCAGTGATGATCCACAGTACATCAGGGATGGTCCATAGTACATCAGTGATGATCCATAGTACACCAGTGATGATCCATAGTACACCAGTGATGGCCCATAGTACATCAGTGATGAACTATAGTACATCAGTGATGATCCACAGTACATCAGTGATGATCCACAGTACATCAGGGATGGTCCATAGTACACCAGTGATGATCCACAGTACACCAGTGATGATCCATAGTACACCAGTGATGGTCCATAGTTCATCAGTGATGATCTATAGTACATCAGTGATGGTCCATAGTACATCAGTGATGATCTATAGTACATCAGTGATGATCTATAGTACATCAGTGATGATCCATAGTACATCAGTGATGATCCACAGTACATCAGTGATGTTCCACAGTACATCAGGGATGGTCCACAGTACATCGGTGATGATCCATAGTACACCAGTGATGGCCCATAGTACATCAGTGATGGTCCATAGTACATCAGTGATGATCCATAGTACATCAGTGATGATCCATAGTACACCAGTGATGGCCCATAGTACATCAGTGATGATCCATAGTACATCAGTGATGATCCACAGTACATCAGTGATGATCCACAGTACATCAGGGATGGTCCATAGTACATCAGTGATGATCCATAGTACACCAGTGATGATCCATAGTACACCAGTGATGGCCCATAGTACATCAGTGATGAACTATAGTACATCAGTGATGATCCACAGTACATCAGTGATGATCCACAGTACATCAGGGATGGTCCATAGTACACCAGTGATGATCCACAGTACATCAGTTATGATCCACAGTACATTAGTGATGATCCACAGTACATCAGTGATGATCCACAGTACATCAGTGATGATCCACAATACTTCAGTGATGATCCACAGTACATCAGGGATGGTCCACAGTACATCAGTGATGGTCCACAGTATATCAGTGATGATCCATAGTACATCAGTGATGGTCCATAGTACATCAGTGATGGTCCATAGTACACCAGTGATGATCCATAGTACACCAGTGATGGCCCATAGTACACCAGTGATGGCCCATAGTACATCAGTGATGATCCATAGTACATCAGTGATGATCCACAGTACAACAGTGATGATCCACAGTACATCAGGGATGGTCCATAGTACATCAGTGATGATCCATAGTACACCAGTGATGATCCATAGTACACCAGTGATGGCCCATAGTACATCAGTGATGAACTATAGTACATCAGAGATGATCCACAGTACATCAGGGATGGTCCATAGTACATCAGTCATGATCCATAGTACACCAGTGATGATCCATAGTACACCAGTGATGGCCCATAGTACATCAGTGATGAACTATAGTACATCAGTGATGATCCACAGTACATCAGTGATGATTCATAGTACATCAGTGATGATCCACAGTACATCAGGGATGGTCCATAGTACATCAGTGATGAACTATAGTACATCAGTGATGATCCACAGTACATCAGTGATGATCCACAGTACATCAGGGATGGTCCATAGTACACCAGTGATGATCCACAGTACACCAGTGATGGTCCATAGTACATCAGTGATGATCTATAGTACATCAGTGATGATCTATAGTACATCAGTGATGATCCACAGTACATCAGTTATGATACACAGTACATCAGTGATGATCCACAGTACATCAGTGATGATCCACAATACTTCAGTGATGATCCACAGTAGATCAGTGATGATCCACAGTACATCAGGGATGGTCCACAGTATATCAGTGATGATCCATAGTACATCAGTGATGGTCCATAGTACATCAGTGATGGTCCATAGTACACCAGTGATGATCCATAGTACACCAGTGATGGCCCATAGTACACCAGTGATGGCCCATAGTACATCAGTGATGATCCATAGTACATCAGTGATGATCCACAGTACATCAGTGATGATCCACAGTACATCAGGGATGGTCCATAGTATAACAGTGATGATCCATAGTACACCAGTGATGATCCATAGTACACCAGTGATGGCCCATAGTACATCAGTGATGAACTATAGTACATCAGTGATGATCCACAGTACATCAGGGATGGTCCATAGTACATCAGTGATGATCCATAGTACACCAGTGATGATCCATAGTACACCAGTGATGGCCCATAGTACATCAGTGATGAACTATAGTACATCAGTGATGATCCACAGTACATCAGTGATGATCCATAGTACATCAGTGATGATCCACAGTACATCAGTGATGATCCACAGTACATCAGGGATGGTCCATAGTACATCAGTGATGATCCATAGTACACCAGTGATGATCCATAGTACACCAGTGATGGCCCATAGTACATCAGTGATGAACTATAGTACATCAGTGATGATCCACAGTACATCAGTGATGATCCACAGTACATCAGGGATGGTCCACAGTACACCAGTGATGATCCACAGTACATCAGTTATGATCCACAGTACATTAGTGATGATCCACAGTACATCAGTGATGATCCACAGTACATCAGTGATGATCCACAATACTTCAGTGATGATCCACAGTACATCAGGGATGGTCCACAGTACATCAGTGATGGTCCACAGTATATCAGTGATGATCCATAGTGCACCAGTGATGGCCCATAGTACACCAGTGATGGCCCATAGTACATCAGTGATGATCCATAGTACATCAGTGATGATCCACAGTACAACAGTGATGATCCACAGTACATCAGGGATGGTCCATAGTACATCAGTGATGATCCATAGTACACCAGTGATGATCCATAGTACACCAGTGATGGCCCATAGTACATCAGTGATGAACTATAGTACATCAGAGATGATCCACAGTACATCAGGGATGGTCCATAGTACATCAGTGATGATCCATAGTACACCAGTGATGATCCATAGTACACCAGTGATGGCCCATAGTACATCAGTGATGAACTATAGTACATCAGTGATGATCCACAGTACATCAGTGATGATCCACAGTACATCAGGGATGGTCCATAGTACACCAGTGATGATCCACAGTACACCAGTGATGGTCCATAGTACATCAGTGATGATCTATAGTACATCAGTGATGATCTATAGTACATCAGTGATGATCCACAGTACATCAGTTATGATACACAGTACATCAGTGATGATCCACAGTACATCAGTGATGATCCACAATACTTCAGTGATGATCCACAGTACATGAGGGATGGTCCATAGTATAACAGTGATGATCCATAGTACACCAGTGATGATCCATAGTACACCAGTGATGGCCCATAGTACATCAGTGATGAACTATAGTACATCAGTGATGATCCACAGTACATCAGGGATGGTCCACAGTATATCAGTGATGATCCATAGTACATCAGTGATGGTCCATAGTACATCAGTGATGGTCCATAGTACACCAGTGATGATCCATAGTACACCAGTGATGGCCCATAGTACACCAGTGATGGCCCATAGTACACCAGTGATGGCCCATAGTACATCAGTGATGATCCATAGTACATCAGTGATGATCCACAGTACATCAGTGATGATCCACAGTACATGAGGGATGGTCCATAGTATAACAGTGATGATCCATAGTACACCAGTGATGATCCATAGTACACCAGTGATGGCCCATAGTACATCAGTGATGAACTATAGTACATCAGTGATGATCCACAGTACATCAGGGATGGTCCATAGTACATCAGTGATGATCCATAGTACACCAGTGATGATCCATAGTACACCAGTGATGGCCCATAGTACATCAGTGATGAACTATAGTACATCAGTGATGATCCACAGTACATCAGTGATGATCCATAGTACATCAGTGATGATCCACAGTACATCAGTGATGATCCACAGTACATCAGGGATGGTCCATAGTACATCAGTGATGATCCATAGTACACCAGTGATGATCCATAGTACACCAGTGATGGCCCATAGTACATCAGTGATGAACTATAGTACATCAGTGATGATCCACAGTACATCAGTGATGATCCACAGTACATCAGGGATGGTCCATAGTACACCAGTGATGATCCACAGTACACCAGTGATGATCCATAGTACACCAGTGATGGTCCATAGTACATCAGTGATGATCTATAGTACATCAGTGATGGTCCATAGTACATCAGTGATGAGCTATAGTACATCAGTGATGATCTATAGTACATCAGTGATGATCCATAGTACACCAGTGATGATCCATAGTACACCAGTGATGGCCCATAGTACATCAGTGATGAACTATAGTACATCAGTGATGATCCACAGTACATCAGGGATGGTCCATAGTACATCAATGATGATCCATAGTACATCAGTGATGATCCATAGTACACCAGTGATGGCCCATAGTACATCAGTGATGAACTATAGTACATCAGTGATGATCCACAGTACATCAGTGATGATCCATAGTACATCAGTGATGATCCACAGTACATCAGTGATGATCCACAGTACATCAGGGATGGTCCATAGTACATCAGTGATGATCCATAGTACACCAGTGATGATCCATAGTACACCAGTGATGGCCCATAGTACATCAGTGATGAACTATAGTACATCAGTGATGATCCACAGTACATCAGTGATGATCCACAGTACATCAGGGATGGTCCATAGTACACCAGTGATGGTCCATAGTACATCAGTGATGATCTATAGTACATCAGTGATGGTCCATAGTACATCAGTGATGATCTATAGTACATCAGTGATGATCTATAGTACATCAGTGATGATCCATAGTACATCAGTGATGATCCACAGTACATCAGTGATGGTCCACAGTACATCAGGGATGGTCCACAGTACATCGGTGATGATCCATAGTACACCAGTGATGGCCCATAGTACATCAGTGATGGTCCATAGTACATCAGTGATGATCCATAGTAGATCAGTGATGATCCATAGTACACCAGTGATGGCCCATAGTACACCAGTGATGGCCCATAGTACATCAGTGATGATCCACAGTACATCAGTGATGATCCATAGTACATCAGTGATGATCCACAGTACATCAGTGATGATCCACAGTACATCAGGGATGGTCCATAGTACATCAGTGATGATCCATAGTACACCAGTGATGATCCATAGTACACCAGTGATGGCCCATAGTACATCAGTGATGAACTATAGTACATCAGTGATGATCCACAGTACATCAGTGATGATCCACAGTACATCAGGGATGGTCCATAGTACACCAGTGATGATCCACAGTACATCAGTTATGATCCACAGTACATTAGTGATGATCCACAGTACATCAGGGATGGTCCATAGTACATCAGTGATGATCCATAGTACACCAGTGATGATCCATAGTACACCAGTGATGGCCCATAGTACATCAGTGATGAACTATAGTACATCAGAGATGATCCACAGTACATCAGGGATGGTCCATAGTACATCAGTCATGATCCATAGTACACCAGTGATGATCCATAGTACACCAGTGATGGCCCATAGTACATCAGTGATGAACTATAGTACATCAGTGATGATCCACAGTACATCAGTGATGATCCATAGTACATCAGTGATGATCCACAGTACATCAGGGATGGTCCATAGTACATCAGTGATGATCCATAGTACACCAGTGATGATCCATAGTACACCAGTGATGGCCCATAGTACATCAGTGATGAACTATAGTACATCAGTGATGATCCACAGTACATCAGTGATGATCCACAGTACATCAGGGATGGTCCATAGTACATCAGTGATGGTCCATAGTACATCAGTGATGGTCCATAGTACACCAGTGATGATCCATAGTGCACCAGTGATGGCCCATAGTACACCAGTGATGGCCCATAGTACATCAGTGATGATCCATAGTACATCAGTGATGATCCACAGTACAACAGTGATGATCCACAGTACATCAGGGATGGTCCATAGTACATCAGTGATGATCCATAGTACACCAGTGATGATCCATAGTACACCAGTGATGGCCCATAGTACATCAGTGATGAACTATAGTACATCAGAGATGATCCACAGTACATCAGGGATGGTCCATAGTACATCAGTCATGATCCATAGTACACCAGTGATGATCCATAGTACACCAGTGATGGCCCATAGTACATCAGTGATGAACTATAGTACATCAGTGATGTTCCACAGTACATCAGTGATGATCCATAGTACATCAGTGATGATCCACAGTACATCAGGGATGGTCCATAGTACATCAGTGATGATCCATAGTACACCAGTGATGATCCATAGTACACCAGTGATGGCCCATAGTACATCAGTGATGAACTATAGTACATCAGTGATGATCCACAGTACATCAGTGATGATCCACAGTACATCAGGGATGGTCCATAGTACACCAGTGATGATCCACAGTACACCAGTGATGGTCCATAGTACATCAGTGATGATCTATAGTACATCAGTGATGATCTATAGTACATCAGTGATGATCCACAGTACATCAGTTATGATACACAGTACATCAGTGATGATCCATAGTACATCAGTGATGGTCCATAGTACACCAGTGATGATCCATAGTACACCAGTGATGGCCCATAGTACATCAGTGATGATCCATAGTACATCAGTGATGATCCACAGTACATCAGTGATGATCCACAGTACATCAGGGATGGTCCATAGTACATCAGTGATGATCCATAGTACACCAGTGATGATCCATAGTACACCAGTGATGGCCCATAGTACATCAGTGATGAACTATAGTACATCAGTGATGATCCACAGTACATCAGTGATGATCCACAGTACATCAGGGATGGTCCATAGTACACCAGTGATGATCCACAGTACATCAGTTATGATCCACAGTACATTAGTGATGATCCACAGTACATCAGTGATGATCCACAGTACATCAGTGATGATCCACAATACTTCAGTGATGATCCACAGTACATCAGGGATGGTCCACAGTACATCAGTGATGGTCCACAGTATATCAGTGATGATCCATAGTACATCAGTGATGGTCCATAGTACATCAGTGATGGTCCATAGTACACCAGTGATGATCCATAGTACACCAGTGATGGCCCATAGTACACCAGTGATGGCCCATAGTACATCAGTGATGATCCATAGTACATCAGTGATGATCCACAGTACAACAGTGATGATCCACAGTACATCAGGGATGGTCCATAGTACATCAGTGATGATCCATAGTACACCAGTGATGATCCATAGTACACCAGTGATGGCCCATAGTACATCAGTGATGAACTATAGTACATCAGAGATGATCCACAGTACATCAGGGATGGTCCATAGTACATCAGTCATGATCCATAGTACACCAGTGATGATCCATAGTACACCAGTGATGGCCCATAGTACATCAGTGATGAACTATAGTACATCAGTGATGATCCACAGTACACCAGTGATGATTCATAGTACATCAGTGATGATCCACAGTACATCAGGGATGGTCCATAGTACATCAGTGATGATCCATAGTACACCAGTGATGATCCATAGTACACCAGTGATGGCCCATAGTACATCAGTGATGAACTATAGTACATCAGTGATGATCCACAGTACATCAGTGATGATCCACAGTACATCAGGGATGGTCCATAGTACACCAGTGATGATCCACAGTACACCAGTGATGGTCCATAGTACATCAGTGATGATCTATAGTACATCAGTGATGATCTATAGTACATCAGTGATGATCCACAGTACATCAGTTATGATACACAGTACATCAGTGATGATCCACAGTACATCAGTGATGATCCACAATACTTCAGTGATGATCCACAGTAGATCAGTGATGATCCACAGTACATCAGGGATGGTCCACAGTATATCAGTGATGATCCATAGTACATCAGTGATGGTCCATAGTACATCAGTGATGGTCCATAGTACACCAGTGATGATCCATAGTACACCAGTGATGGCCCATAGTACACCAGTGATGGCCCATAGTACATCAGTGATGATCCATAGTACATCAGTGATGATCCACAGTACATCAGTGATGATCCACAGTACATCAGGGATGGTCCATAGTATAACAGTGATGATCCATAGTACACCAGTGATGATCCATAGTACACCAGTGATGGCCCATAGTACATCAGTGATGAACTATAGTACATCAGTGATGATCCACAGTACATCAGGGATGGTCCATAGTACATCAGTGATGATCCATAGTACACCAGTGATGATCCATAGTACACCAGTGATGGCCCATAGTACATCAGTGATGAACTATAGTACATCAGTGATGATCCACAGTACATCAGTGATGATCCATAGTACATCAGTGATGATCCACAGTACATCAGTGATGATCCACAGTACATCAGGGATGGTCCATAGTACATCAGTGATGATCCATAGTACACCAGTGATGATCCATAGTACACCAGTGATGGCCCATAGTACATCAGTGATGAACTATAGTACATCAGTGATGATCCACAGTACATCAGTGATGATCCACAGTACATCAGGGATGGTCCATAGTACACCAGTGATGATCCACAGTACATCAGTTATGATCCACAGTACATTAGTGATGATCCACAGTACATCAGTGATGATCCACAGTACATCAGTGATGATCCACAATACTTCAGTGATGATCCACAGTACATCAGGGATGGTCCACAGTACATCAGTGATGGTCCACAGTATATCAGTGATGATCCATAGTACATCAGTGATGGTCCATAGTACATCAGTGATGGTCCATAGTACACCAGTGATGATCCATAGTGCACCAGTGATGGCCCATAGTACACCAGTGATGGCCCATAGTACATCAGTGATGATCCATAGTACATCAGTGATGATCCACAATACTACAGTGATGATCCACAGTACATCAGGGATGGTCCATAGTACATCAGTGATGATCCATAGTACACCAGTGATGATCCATAGTACACCAGTGATGGCCCATAGTACATCAGTGATGAACTATAGTACATCAGAGATGATCCACAGTACATCAGGGATGGTCCATAGTACATCAGTCATGATCCATAGTACACCAGTGATGATCCATAGTACACCAGTGATGGCCCATAGTACATCAGTGATGAACTATAGTACATCAGTGATGATCCACAGTACATCAGTGATGATCCATAGTACATCAGTGATGATCCACAGTACATCAGGGATGGTCCATAGTACATCAGTGATGATCCATAGTACACCAGTGATGATCCATAGTACACCAGTGATGGCCCATAGTACATCAGTGATGAACTATAGTACATCAGTGATGATCCACAGTACATCAGTGATGATCCACAGTACATCAGGGATGGTCCATAGTACACCAGTGATGATCCACAGTACACCAGTGATGGTCCATAGTACATCAGTGATGATCTATAGTACATCAGTGATGATCTATAGTACATCAGTGATGATCCACAGTACATCAGTTATGATACACAGTACATCAGTGATGATCCACAGTACATCAGTGATGATCCACAATACTTCAGTGATGATCCACAGTACATGAGGGATGGTCCATAGTATAACAGTGATGATCCATAGTACACCAGTGATGATCCATAGTACACCAGTGATGGCCCATAGTACATCAGTGATGAACTATAGTACATCAGTGATGATCCACAGTACATCAGGGATGGTCCACAGTATATCAGTGATGATCCATAGTACATCAGTGATGGTCCATAGTACATCAGTGATGGTCCATAGTACACCAGTGATGATCCATAGTACACCAGTGATGGCCCATAGTACACCAGTGATGGCCCATAGTACACCAGTGATGGCCCATAGTACATCAGTGATGATCCATAGTACATCAGTGATGATCCACAGTACATCAGTGATGATCCACAGTACATGAGGGATGGTCCATAGTATAACAGTGATGATCCATAGTACACCAGTGATGATCCATAGTACACCAGTGATGGCCCATAGTACATCAGTGATGAACTATAGTACATCAGTGATGATCCACAGTACATCAGGGATGGTCCATAGTACATCAGTGATGATCCATAGTACACCAGTGATGATCCATAGTACACCAGTGATGGCCCATAGTACATCAGTGATGAACTATAGTACATCAGTGATGATCCACAGTACATCAGTGATGATCCATAGTACATCAGTGATGATCCACAGTACATCAGTGATGATCCACAGTACATCAGGGATGGTCCATAGTACATCAGTGATGATCCATAGTACACCAGTGATGATCCATAGTACACCAGTGATGGCCCATAGTACATCAGTGATGAACTATAGTACATCAGTGATGATCCACAGTACATCAGTGATGATCCACAGTACATCAGGGATGGTCCATAGTACACCAGTGATGATCCACAGTACACCAGTGATGATCCATAGTACACCAGTGATGGTCCATAGTACATCAGTGATGATCTATAGTACATCAGTGATGGTCCATAGTACATCAGTGATGAGCTATAGTACATCAGTGATGATCTATAGTACATCAGTGATGATCCATAGTACACCAGTGATGATCCATAGTACACCAGTGATGGCCCATAGTACATCAGTGATGAACTATAGTACATCAGTGATGATCCACAGTACATCAGGGATGGTCCATAGTACATCAATGATGATCCATAGTACATCAGTGATGATCCATAGTACACCAGTGATGGCCCATAGTACATCAGTGATGAACTATAGTACATCAGTGATGATCCACAGTACATCAGTGATGATCCATAGTACATCAGTGATGATCCACAGTACATCAGTGATGATCCACAGTACATCAGGGATGGTCCATAGTACGTCAGTGATGATCCATAGTACACCAGTGATGATCCATAGTACACCAGTGATGGCCCATAGTACATCAGTGATGAACTATAGTACATCAGTGATGATCCACAGTACATCAGTGATGATCCACAGTACATCAGGGATGGTCCATAGTACACCAGTGATGGTCCATAGTACATCAGTGATGATCTATAGTACATCAGTGATGGTCCATAGTACATCAGTGATGATCTATAGTACATCAGTGATGATCCATAGTACATCAGTGATGATCCACAGTACATCAGTGATGGTCCACAGTACATCAGGGATGGTCCACAGTACATCGGTGATGATCCATAGTACACCAGTGATGGCCCATAGTACATCAGTGATGGTCCATAGTACATCAGTGATGATCCATAGTAGATCAGTGATGATCCATAGTACACCAGTGATGGCCCATAGTACACCAGTGATGGCCCATAGTACATCAGTGATGATCCACAGTACATCAGTGATGATCCATAGTACATCAGTGATGATCCACAGTACATCAGTGATGATCCACAGTACATCAGGGATGGTCCATAGTACATCAGTGATGATCCATAGTACACCAGTGATGATCCATAGTACACCAGTGATGGCCCATAGTACATCAGTGATGAACTATAGTACATCAGTGATGATCCACAGTACATCAGTGATGATCCACAGTACATCAGGGATGGTCCATAGTACACCAGTGATGATCCACAGTACATCAGTTATGATCCACAGTACATTAGTGATGATCCACAGTACATCAGGGATGGTCCATAGTACATCAGTGATGATCCATAGTACACCAGTGATGATCCATAGTACACCAGTGATGGCCCATAGTACATCAGTGATGAACTATAGTACATCAGAGATGATCCACAGTACATCAGGGATGGTCCATAGTACATCAGTCATGATCCATAGTACACCAGTGATGATCCATAGTACACCAGTGATGGCCCATAGTACATCAGTGATGAACTATAGTACATCAGTGATGATCCACAGTACATCAGTGATGATCCATAGTACATCAGTGATGATCCACAGTACATCAGGGATGGTCCATAGTACATCAGTGATGATCCATAGTACACCAGTGATGATCCATAGTACACCAGTGATGGCCCATAGTACATCAGTGATGAACTATAGTACATCAGTGATGATCCACAGTACATCAGGGATGGTCCATAGTACATCAGTGATGGTCCATAGTACATCAGTGATGGTCCATAGTACACCAGTGATGATCCATAGTGCACCAGTGATGGCCCATAGTACACCAGTGATGGCCCATAGTACATCAGTGATGATCCATAGTACATCAGTGATGATCCACAGTACAACAGTGATGATCCACAGTACATCAGGGATGGTCCATAGTACATCAGTGATGATCCATAGTACACCAGTGATGATCCATAGTACACCAGTGATGGCCCATAGTACATCAGTGATGATCCATAGTACATCAGTGATGATCCACAGTACAACAGTGATGATCCACAGTACATCAGGGATGGTCCATAGTACATCAGTGATGATCCATAGTACACCAGTGATGATCCATAGTACACCAGTGATGGCCCATAGTACATCAGTGATGAACTATAGTACATCAGAGATGATCCACAGTACATCAGGGATGGTCCATAGTACATCAGTCATGATCCATAGTACACCAGTGATGATCCATAGTACACCAGTGATGGCCCATAGTACATCAGTGATGAACTATAGTACATCAGTGATGATCCACAGTACATCAGTGATGATTCATAGTACATCAGTGATGATCCACAGTACATCAGGGATGGTCCATAGTACATCAGTGATGATCCATAGTACACCAGTGATGATCCATAGTACACCAGTGATGGCCCATAGTACATCAGTGATGAACTATAGTACATCAGTGATGATCCACAGTACATCAGTGATGATCCATAGTACATCAGTGATGATCCACAGTACATCAGTGATGATCCACAGTACATCAGGGATGGTCCATAGTACATCAGTGATGATCCATAGTACACCAGTGATGATCCATAGTACACCAGTGATGGCCCATAGTACATCAGTGATGAACTATAGTACATCAGTGATGATCCACAGTACATCAGTGATGATCCACAGTACATCAGGGATGGTCCATAGTACACCAGTGATGATCCACAGTACACCAGTGATGATCCATAGTACACCAGTGATGGTCCATAGTACATCAGTGATGATCTATAGTACATCAGTGATGGTCCATAGTACATCAGTGATGAGCTATAGTACATCAGTGATGATCTATAGTACATCAGTGATGATCCATAGTACACCAGTGATGATCCATAGTACACCAGTGATGGCCCATAGTACATCAGTGATGAACTATAGTACATCAGTGATGATCCACAGTACATCAGGGATGGTCCATAGTACATCAATGATGATCCATAGTACATCAGTGATGATCCATAGTACACCAGTGATGGCCCATAGTACATCAGTGATGAACTATAGTACATCAGTGATGATCCACAGTACATCAGTGATGATCCATAGTACATCAGTGATGATCCACAGTACATCAGTGATGATCCACAGTACATCAGGGATGGTCCATAGTACATCAGTGATGATCCATAGTACACCAGTGATGATCCATAGTACACCAGTGATGGCCCATAGTACATCAGTGATGAACTATAGTACATCAGTGATGATCCACAGTACATCAGTGATGATCCACAGTACATCAGGGATGGTCCATAGTACACCAGTGATGGTCCATAGTACATCAGTGATGATCTATAGTACATCAGTGATGGTCCATAGTACATCAGTGATGATCTATAGTACATCAGTGATGATCTATAGTACATCAGTGATGATCCATAGTACATCAGTGATGATCCACAGTACATCAGTGATGGTCCACAGTACATCAGGGATGGTCCACAGTACATCGGTGATGATCCATAGTACACCAGTGATGGCCCATAGTACATCAGTGATGGTCCATAGTACATCAGTGATGATCCATAGTAGATCAGTGATGATCCATAGTACACCAGTGATGGCCCATAGTACACCAGTGATGGCCCATAGTACATCAGTGATGATCCACAGTACATCAGTGATGATCCATAGTACATCAGTGATGATCCACAGTACATCAGTGATGATCCACAGTACATCAGGGATGGTCCATAGTACATCAGTGATGATCCATAGTACACCAGTGATGATCCATAGTACACCAGTGATGGCCCATAGTACATCAGTGATGAACTATAGTACATCAGTGATGATCCACAGTACATCAGTGATGATCCACAGTACATCAGGGATGGTCCATAGTACACCAGTGATGATCCACAGTACATCAGTTATGATCCACAGTACATTAGTGATGATCCACAGTACATCAGGGATGGTCCATAGTACATCAGTAATGATCCATAGTACACCAGTGATGATCCATAGTACACCAGTGATGGCCCATAGTACATCAGTGATGAACTATAGTACATCAGAGATGATCCACAGTACATCAGGGATGGTCCATAGTACATCAGTCATGATCCATAGTACACCAGTGATGATCCATAGTACACCAGTGATGGCCCATAGTACATCAGTGATGAACTATAGTACATCAGTGATGATCCACAGTACATCAGTGATGATCCATAGTACATCAGTGATGATCCACAGTACATCAGGGATGGTCCATAGTACATCAGTGATGATCCATAGTACACCAGTGATGATCCATAGTACACCAGTGATGGCCCATAGTACATCAGTGATGAACTATAGTACATCAGTGATGATCCACAGTACATCAGTGATGATCCACAGTACATCAGGGATGGTCCATAGTACATCAGTGATGGTCCATAGTACATCAGTGATGGTCCATAGTACACCAGTGATGATCCATAGTGCACCAGTGATGGCCCATAGTACACCAGTGATGGCCCATAGTACATCAGTGATGATCCATAGTACATCAGTGATGATCCACAGTACATCAGTGATGATCCACAGTACATCAGGGATGGTCCATAGTACATCAGTGATGATCCATAGTACACCAGTGATGATCCATAGTACACCAGTGATGGCCCATAGTACATCAGTGATGAACTATAGTACATCAGTGATGATCCACAGTACATCAGTGATGATCCACAGTACATCAGGGATGGTCCATAGTACACCAGTGATGATCCACAGTACATCAGTTATGATCCACAGTACATTAGTGATGATCCACAGTACATCAGGGATGGTCCATAGTACATCAGTGATGATCCATAGTACACCAGTGATGATCCATAGTACACCAGTGATGGCCCATAGTACATCAGTGATGAACTATAGTACATCAGAGATGATCCACAGTACATCAGGGATGGTCCATAGTACATCAGTCATGATCCATAGTACACCAGTGATGATCCATAGTACACCAGTGATGGCCCATAGTACATCAGTGATGAACTATAGTACATCAGTGATGATCCACAGTACATCAGTGATGATCCATAGTACATCAGTGATGATCCACAGTACATCAGGGATGGTCCATAGTACATCAGTGATGATCCATAGTACACCAGTGATGATCCATAGTACACCAGTGATGGCCCATAGTACATCAGTGATGAACTATAGTACATCAGTGATGATCCACAGTACATCAGGGATGGTCCATAGTACATCAGTGATGGTCCATAGTACATCAGTGATGGTCCATAGTACACCAGTGATGATCCATAGTGCACCAGTGATGGCCCATAGTACACCAGTGATGGCCCATAGTACATCAGTGATGATCCATAGTACATCAGTGATGATCCACAGTACAACAGTGATGATCCACAGTACATCAGGGATGGTCCATAGTACATCAGTGATGATCCATAGTACACCAGTGATGATCCATAGTACACCAGTGATGGCCCATAGTACATCAGTGATGATCCATAGTACATCAGTGATGATCCACAGTACAACAGTGATGATCCACAGTACATCAGGGATGGTCCATAGTACATCAGTGATGATCCATAGTACACCAGTGATGATCCATAGTACACCAGTGATGGCCCATAGTACATCAGTGATGAACTATAGTACATCAGAGATGATCCACAGTACATCAGGGATGGTCCATAGTACATCAGTCATGATCCATAGTACACCAGTGATGATCCATAGTACACCAGTGATGGCCCATAGTACATCAGTGATGAACTATAGTACATCAGTGATGATCCACAGTACATCAGTGATGATTCATAGTACATCAGTGATGATCCACAGTACATCAGGGATGGTCCATAGTACATCAGTGATGATCCATAGTACACCAGTGATGATCCATAGTACACCAGTGATGGCCCATAGTACATCAGTGATGAACTATAGTACATCAGTGATGATCCACAGTACATCAGTGATGATCCATAGTACATCAGTGATGATCCACAGTACATCAGTGATGATCCACAGTACATCAGGGATGGTCCATAGTACATCAGTGATGATCCATAGTACACCAGTGATGATCCATAGTACACCAGTGATGGCCCATAGTACATCAGTGATGAACTATAGTACATCAGTGATGATCCACAGTACATCAGTGATGATCCACAGTACATCAGGGATGGTCCATAGTACACCAGTGATGATCCACAGTACACCAGTGATGATCCATAGTACACCAGTGATGGTCCATAGTACATCAGTGATGATCTATAGTACATCAGTGATGGTCCATAGTACATCAGTGATGAGCTATAGTACATCAGTGATGATCTATAGTACATCAGTGATGATCCATAGTACACCAGTGATGATCCATAGTACACCAGTGATGGCCCATAGTACATCAGTGATGAACTATAGTACATCAGTGATGATCCACAGTACATCAGGGATGGTCCATAGTACATCAATGATGATCCATAGTACATCAGTGATGATCCATAGTACACCAGTGATGGCCCATAGTACATCAGTGATGAACTATAGTACATCAGTGATGATCCACAGTACATCAGTGATGATCCATAGTACATCAGTGATGATCCACAGTACATCAGTGATGATCCACAGTACATCAGGGATGGTCCATAGTACATCAGTGATGATCCATAGTACACCAGTGATGATCCATAGTACACCAGTGATGGCCCATAGTACATCAGTGATGAACTATAGTACATCAGTGATGATCCACAGTACATCAGTGATGATCCACAGTACATCAGGGATGGTCCATAGTACACCAGTGATGGTCCATAGTACATCAGTGATGATCTATAGTACATCAGTGATGGTCCATAGTACATCAGTGATGATCTATAGTACATCAGTGATGATCTATAGTACATCAGTGATGATCCATAGTACATCAGTGATGATCCACAGTACATCAGTGATGGTCCACAGTACATCAGGGATGGTCCACAGTACATCGGTGATGATCCATAGTACACCAGTGATGGCCCATAGTACATCAGTGATGGTCCATAGTACATCAGTGATGATCCATAGTAGATCAGTGATGATCCATAGTACACCAGTGATGGCCCATAGTACACCAGTGATGGCCCATAGTACATCAGTGATGATCCACAGTACATCAGTGATGATCCATAGTACATCAGTGATGATCCACAGTACATCAGTGATGATCCACAGTACATCAGGGATGGTCCATAGTACATCAGTGATGATCCATAGTACACCAGTGATGATCCATAGTACACCAGTGATGGCCCATAGTACATCAGTGATGAACTATAGTACATCAGTGATGATCCACAGTACATCAGTGATGATCCACAGTACATCAGGGATGGTCCATAGTACACCAGTGATGATCCACAGTACATCAGTTATGATCCACAGTACATTAGTGATGATCCACAGTACATCAGGGATGGTCCATAGTACATCAGTAATGATCCATAGTACACCAGTGATGATCCATAGTACACCAGTGATGGCCCATAGTACATCAGTGATGAACTATAGTACATCAGAGATGATCCACAGTACATCAGGGATGGTCCATAGTACATCAGTCATGATCCATAGTACACCAGTGATGATCCATAGTACACCAGTGATGGCCCATAGTACATCAGTGATGAACTATAGTACATCAGTGATGATCCACAGTACATCAGTGATGATCCATAGTACATCAGTGATGATCCACAGTACATCAGGGATGGTCCATAGTACATCAGTGATGATCCATAGTACACCAGTGATGATCCATAGTACACCAGTGATGGCCCATAGTACATCAGTGATGAACTATAGTACATCAGTGATGATCCACAGTACATCAGTGATGATCCACAGTACATCAGGGATGGTCCATAGTACATCAGTGATGGTCCATAGTACATCAGTGATGGTCCATAGTACACCAGTGATGATCCATAGTGCACCAGTGATGGCCCATAGTACACCAGTGATGGCCCATAGTACATCAGTGATGATCCATAGTACATCAGTGATGATCCACAGTACAACAGTGATGATCCACAGTACATCAGGGATGGTCCATAGTACATCAGTGATGATCCATAGTACACCAGTGATGATCCATAGTACACCAGTGATGGCCCATAGTACATCAGTGATGATCCATAGTACATCAGTGATGATCCACAGTACAACAGTGATGATCCACAGTACATCAGGGATGGTCCATAGTACATCAGTGATGATCCATAGTACACCAGTGATGATCCATAGTACACCAGTGATGGCCCATAGTACATCAGTGATGAACTATAGTACATCAGAGATGATCCACAGTACATCAGGGATGGTCCATAGTACATCAGTCATGATCCATAGTACACCAGTGATGATCCATAGTACACCAGTGATGGCCCATAGTACATCAGTGATGAACTATAGTACATCAGTGATGATCCACAGTACATCAGTGATGATTCATAGTACATCAGTGATGATCCACAGTACATCAGGGATGGTCCATAGTACATCAGTGATGATCCATAGTACACCAGTGATGATCCATAGTACACCAGTGATGGCCCATAGTACATCAGTGATGAACTATAGTACATCAGTGATGATCCACAGTACATCAGTGATGATCCACAGTACATCAGGGATGGTCCATAGTACACCAGTGATGATCCACAGTACACCAGTGATGGTCCATAGTACATCAGTGATGATCTATAGTACATCAGTGATGATCTATAGTACATCAGTGATGATCCACAGTACATCAGTTATGATACACAGTACATCAGTGATGATCCACAGTACATCAGTGATGATCCACAATACTTCAGTGATGATCCACAGTAGATCAGTGATGATCCACAGTACATCAGGGATGGTCCACAGTATATCAGTGATGATCCATAGTACATCAGTGATGGTCCATAGTACATCAGTGATGGTCCATAGTACACCAGTGATGATCCATAGTACACCAGTGATGGCCCATAGTACACCAGTGATGGCCCATAGTACATCAGTGATGATCCATAGTACATCAGTGATGATCCACAGTACATCAGTGATGATCCACAGTACATCAGGGATGGTCCATAGTATAACAGTGATGATCCATAGTACACCAGTGATGATCCATAGTACACCAGTGATGGCCCATAGTACATCAGTGATGAACTATAGTACATCAGTGATGATCCACAGTACATCAGGGATGGTCCATAGTACATCAGTGATGATCCATAGTACACCAGTGATGATCCATAGTACACCAGTGATGGCCCATAGTACATCAGTGATGAACTATAGTACATCAGTGATGATCCACAGTACATCAGTGATGATCCATAGTACATCAGTGATGATCCACAGTACATCAGTGATGATCCACAGTACATCAGGGATGGTCCATAGTACATCAGTGATGATCCATAGTACACCAGTGATGATCCATAGTACACCAGTGATGGCCCATAGTACATCAGTGATGAACTATAGTACATCAGTGATGATCCACAGTACATCAGTGATGATCCACAGTACATCAGGGATGGTCCATAGTACACCAGTGATGATCCACAGTACATCAGTTATGATCCACAGTACATTAGTGATGATCCACAGTACATCAGTGATGATCCACAGTACATCAGTGATGATCCACAATACTTCAGTGATGATCCACAGTACATCAGGGATGGTCCACAGTACATCAGTGATGGTCCACAGTATATCAGTGATGATCCATAGTACATCAGTGATGGTCCATAGTACATCAGTGATGGTCCATAGTACACCAGTGATGATCCATAGTGCACCAGTGATGGCCCATAGTACACCAGTGATGGCCCATAGTACATCAGTGATGATCCATAGTACATCAGTGATGATCCACAATACTACAGTGATGATCCACAGTACATCAGGGATGGTCCATAGTACATCAGTGATGATCCATAGTACACCAGTGATGATCCATAGTACACCAGTGATGGCCCATAGTACATCAGTGATGAACTATAGTACATCAGAGATGATCCACAGTACATCAGGGATGGTCCATAGTACATCAGTCATGATCCATAGTACACCAGTGATGATCCATAGTACACCAGTGATGGCCCATAGTACATCAGTGATGAACTATAGTACATCAGTGATGATCCACAGTACATCAGTGATGATCCATAGTACATCAGTGATGATCCACAGTACATCAGGGATGGTCCATAGTACATCAGTGATGATCCATAGTACACCAGTGATGATCCATAGTACACCAGTGATGGCCCATAGTACATCAGTGATGAACTATAGTACATCAGTGATGATCCACAGTACATCAGTGATGATCCACAGTACATCAGGGATGGTCCATAGTACACCAGTGATGATCCACAGTACACCAGTGATGGTCCATAGTACATCAGTGATGATCTATAGTACATCAGTGATGATCTATAGTACATCAGTGATGATCCACAGTACATCAGTTATGATACACAGTACATCAGTGATGATCCACAGTACATCAGTGATGATCCACAATACTTCAGTGATGATCCACAGTACATGAGGGATGGTCCATAGTATAACAGTGATGATCCATAGTACACCAGTGATGATCCATAGTACACCAGTGATGGCCCATAGTACATCAGTGATGAACTATAGTACATCAGTGATGATCCACAGTACATCAGGGATGGTCCACAGTATATCAGTGATGATCCATAGTACATCAGTGATGGTCCATAGTACATCAGTGATGGTCCATAGTACACCAGTGATGATCCATAGTACACCAGTGATGGCCCATAGTACACCAGTGATGGCCCATAGTACACCAGTGATGGCCCATAGTACATCAGTGATGATCCATAGTACATCAGTGATGATCCACAGTACATCAGTGATGATCCACAGTACATGAGGGATGGTCCATAGTATAACAGTGATGATCCATAGTACACCAGTGATGATCCATAGTACACCAGTGATGGCCCATAGTACATCAGTGATGAACTATAGTACATCAGTGATGATCCACAGTACATCAGGGATGGTCCATAGTACATCAGTGATGATCCATAGTACACCAGTGATGATCCATAGTACACCAGTGATGGCCCATAGTACATCAGTGATGAACTATAGTACATCAGTGATGATCCACAGTACATCAGTGATGATCCATAGTACATCAGTGATGATCCACAGTACATCAGTGATGATCCACAGTACATCAGGGATGGTCCATAGTACATCAGTGATGATCCATAGTACACCAGTGATGATCCATAGTACACCAGTGATGGCCCATAGTACATCAGTGATGAACTATAGTACATCAGTGATGATCCACAGTACATCAGTGATGATCCACAGTACATCAGGGATGGTCCATAGTACACCAGTGATGATCCACAGTACACCAGTGATGATCCATAGTACACCAGTGATGGTCCATAGTACATCAGTGATGATCTATAGTACATCAGTGATGGTCCATAGTACATCAGTGATGAGCTATAGTACATCAGTGATGATCTATAGTACATCAGTGATGATCCATAGTACACCA
This sequence comes from Rana muscosa, assembly GCA_029206835.1. Taxonomy (NCBI): domain Eukaryota; kingdom Metazoa; phylum Chordata; class Amphibia; order Anura; family Ranidae; genus Rana; species Rana muscosa. Next base: position 14,406 of record JARGYO010003330.1, on the reverse strand, counting down.
GTGATGATCCATAGTACACCAGTGATGGCCCATAGTACATCAGTGATGAACTATAGTACATCAGTGATGATCCACAGTACATCAGGGATGGTCCATAGTACATCAATGATGATCCATAGTACATCAGTGATGATCCATAGTACACCAGTGATGGCCCATAGTACATCAGTGATGAACTATAGTACATCAGTGATGATCCACAGTACATCAGTGATGATCCATAGTACATCAGTGATGATCCACAGTACATCAGTGATGATCCACAGTACATCAGGGATGGTCCATAGTACATCAGTGATGATCCATAGTACACCAGTGATGATCCATAGTACACCAGTGATGGCCCATAGTACATCAGTGATGAACTATAGTACATCAGTGATGATCCACAGTACATCAGTGATGATCCACAGTACATCAGGGATGGTCCATAGTACACCAGTGATGGTCCATAGTACATCAGTGATGATCTATAGTACATCAGTGATGGTCCATAGTACATCAGTGATGATCTATAGTACATCAGTGATGATCTATAGTACATCAGTGATGATCCATAGTACATCAGTGATGATCCACAGTACATCAGTGATGGTCCACAGTACATCAGGGATGGTCCACAGTACATCGGTGATGATCCATAGTACACCAGTGATGGCCCATAGTACATCAGTGATGGTCCATAGTACATCAGTGATGATCCATAGTAGATCAGTGATGATCCATAGTACACCAGTGATGGCCCATAGTACACCAGTGATGGCCCATAGTACATCAGTGATGATCCACAGTACATCAGTGATGATCCATAGTACATCAGTGATGATCCACAGTACATTAGTGATGATCCACAGTACATCAGGGATGGTCCATAGTACATCAGTGATGATCCATAGTACACCAGTGATGATCCATAGTACACCAGTGATGGCCCATAGTACATCAGTGATGAACTATAGTACATCAGTGATGATCCACAGTACATCAGTGATGATCCACAGTACATCAGGGATGGTCCATAGTACACCAGTGATGATCCACAGTACATCAGTTATGATCCACAGTACATTAGTGATGATCCACAGTACATCAGGGATGGTCCATAGTACATCAGTGATGATCCATAGTACACCAGTGATGATCCATAGTACACCAGTGATGGCCCATAGTACATCAGTGATGAACTATAGTACATCAGAGATGATCCACAGTACATCAGGGATGGTCCATAGTACATCAGTCATGATCCATAGTACACCAGTGATGATCCATAGTACACCAGTGATGGCCCATAGTACATCAGTGATGAACTATAGTACATCAGTGATGATCCACAGTACATCAGTGATGATCCATAGTACATCAGTGATGATCCACAGTACATCAGGGATGGTCCATAGTACATCAGTGATGATCCATAGTACACCAGTGATGATCCATAGTACACCAGTGATGAACTATAGTACATCAGTGATGATCCACAGTACATCAGGGATGGTCCATAGTATAACAGTGATGATCCATAGTACACCAGTGATGATCCATAGTACACCAGTGATGGCCCATAGTACATCAGTGATGAACTATAGTACATCAGTGATGATCCACAGTACATCAGGGATGGTCCATAGTACATCAGTGATGATCCATAGTACACCAGTGATGATCCATAGTACACCAGTGATGGCCCATAGTACATCAGTGATGAACTATAGTACATCAGTGATGATCCACAGTACATCAGTGATGATCCATAGTACATCAGTGATGATCCACAGTACATCAGTGATGATCCACAGTACATCAGGGATGGTCCATAGTACATCAGTGATGATCCATAGTACACCAGTGATGATCCATAGTACACCAGTGATGGCCCATAGTACATCAGTGATGAACTATAGTACATCAGTGATGATCCACAGTACATCAGTGATGATCCACAGTACATCAGGGATGGTCCATAGTACACCAGTGATGATCCACAGTACATCAGTTATGATCCACAGTACATTAGTGATGATCCACAGTACATCAGTGATGATCCACAGTACATCAGTGATGATCCACAATACTTCAGTGATGATCCACAGTACATCAGGGATGGTCCACAGTACATCAGTGATGGTCCACAGTATATCAGTGATGATCCATAGTACATCAGTGATGGTCCATAGTACATCAGTGATGGTCCATAGTACACCAGTGATGATCCATAGTGCACCAGTGATGGCCCATAGTACACCAGTGATGGCCCATAGTACATCAGTGATGATCCATAGTACATCAGTGATGATCCACAATACTACAGTGATGATCCACAGTACATCAGGGATGGTCCATAGTACATCAGTGATGATCCATAGTACACCAGTGATGATCCATAGTACACCAGTGATGGCCCATAGTACATCAGTGATGAACTATAGTACATCAGAGATGATCCACAGTACATCAGGGATGGTCCATAGTACATCAGTCATGATCCATAGTACACCAGTGATGATCCATAGTACACCAGTGATGGCCCATAGTACATCAGTGATGAACTATAGTACATCAGTGATGATCCACAGTACATCAGTGATGATCCATAGTACATCAGTGATGATCCACAGTACATCAGGGATGGTCCATAGTACATCAGTGATGATCCATAGTACACCAGTGATGATCCATAGTACACCAGTGATGGCCCATAGTACATCAGTGATGAACTATAGTACATCAGTGATGATCCACAGTACATCAGTGATGATCCACAGTACATCAGGGATGGTCCATAGTACACCAGTGATGATCCACAGTACACCAGTGATGGTCCATAGTACATCAGTGATGATCTATAGTACATCAGTGATGATCTATAGTACATCAGTGATGATCCACAGTACATCAGTTATGATACACAGTACATCAGTGATGATCCACAGTACATCAGTGATGATCCACAATACTTCAGTGATGATCCACAGTACATGAGGGATGGTCCATAGTATAACAGTGATGATCCATAGTACACCAGTGATGATCCATAGTACACCAGTGATGGCCCATAGTACATCAGTGATGAACTATAGTACATCAGTGATGATCCACAGTACATCAGGGATGGTCCACAGTATATCAGTGATGATCCATAGTACATCAGTGATGGTCCATAGTACATCAGTGATGGTCCATAGTACACCAGTGATGATCCATAGTACACCAGTGATGGCCCATAGTACACCAGTGATGGCCCATAGTACACCAGTGATGGCCCATAGTACATCAGTGATGATCCATAGTACATCAGTGATGATCCACAGTACATCAGTGATGATCCACAGTACATGAGGGATGGTCCATAGTATAACAGTGATGATCCATAGTACACCAGTGATGATCCATAGTACACCAGTGATGGCCCATAGTACATCAGTGATGAACTATAGTACATCAGTGATGATCCACAGTACATCAGGGATGGTCCATAGTACATCAGTGATGATCCATAGTACACCAGTGATGATCCATAGTACACCAGTGATGGCCCATAGTACATCAGTGATGAACTATAGTACATCAGTGATGATCCACAGTACATCAGTGATGATCCATAGTACATCAGTGATGATCCACAGTACATCAGTGATGATCCACAGTACATCAGGGATGGTCCATAGTACATCAGTGATGATCCATAGTACACCAGTGATGATCCATAGTACACCAGTGATGGCCCATAGTACATCAGTGATGAACTATAGTACATCAGTGATGATCCACAGTACATCAGTGATGATCCACAGTACATCAGGGATGGTCCATAGTACACCAGTGATGATCCACAGTACACCAGTGATGATCCATAGTACACCAGTGATGGTCCATAGTACATCAGTGATGATCTATAGTACATCAGTGATGGTCCATAGTACATCAGTGATGAGCTATAGTACATCAGTGATGATCTATAGTACATCAGTGATGATCCATAGTACACCAGTGATGATCCATAGTACACCAGTGATGGCCCATAGTACATCAGTGATGAACTATAGTACATCAGTGATGATCCACAGTACATCAGGGATGGTCCATAGTACATCAATGATGATCCATAGTACATCAGTGATGATCCATAGTACACCAGTGATGGCCCATAGTACATCAGTGATGAACTATAGTACATCAGTGATGATCCACAGTACATCAGTGATGATCCATAGTACATCAGTGATGATCCACAGTACATCAGTGATGATCCACAGTACATCAGGGATGGTCCATAGTACATCAGTGATGATCCATAGTACACCAGTGATGATCCATAGTACACCAGTGATGGCCCATAGTACATCAGTGATGAACTATAGTACATCAGTGATGATCCACAGTACATCAGTGATGATCCACAGTACATCAGGGATGGTCCATAGTACACCAGTGATGGTCCATAGTACATCAGTGATGATCTATAGTACATCAGTGATGGTCCATAGTACATCAGTGATGATCTATAGTACATCAGTGATGATCTATAGTACATCAGTGATGATCCATAGTACATCAGTGATGATCCACAGTACATCAGTGATGGTCCACAGTACATCAGGGATGGTCCACAGTACATCGGTGATGATCCATAGTACACCAGTGATGGCCCATAGTACATCAGTGATGGTCCATAGTACATCAGTGATGATCCATAGTAGATCAGTGATGATCCATAGTACACCAGTGATGGCCCATAGTACACCAGTGATGGCCCATAGTACATCAGTGATGATCCACAGTACATCAGTGATGATCCATAGTACATCAGTGATGATCCACAGTACATTAGTGATGATCCACAGTACATCAGGGATGGTCCATAGTACATCAGTGATGATCCATAGTACACCAGTGATGATCCATAGTACACCAGTGATGGCCCATAGTACATCAGTGATGAACTATAGTACATCAGTGATGATCCACAGTACATCAGTGATGATCCACAGTACATCAGGGATGGTCCATAGTACACCAGTGATGATCCACAGTACATCAGTTATGATCCACAGTACATTAGTGATGATCCACAGTACATCAGGGATGGTCCATAGTACATCAGTGATGATCCATAGTACACCAGTGATGATCCATAGTACACCAGTGATGGCCCATAGTACATCAGTGATGAACTATAGTACATCAGAGATGATCCACAGTACATCAGGGATGGTCCATAGTACATCAGTCATGATCCATAGTACACCAGTGATGATCCATAGTACACCAGTGATGGCCCATAGTACATCAGTGATGAACTATAGTACATCAGTGATGATCCACAGTACATCAGTGATGATCCATAGTACATCAGTGATGATCCACAGTACATCAGGGATGGTCCATAGTACATCAGTGATGATCCATAGTACACCAGTGATGATCCATAGTACACCAGTGATGGCCCATAGTACATCAGTGATGAACTATAGTACATCAGTGATGATCCACAGTACATCAGTGATGATCCACAGTACATCAGGGATGGTCCATAGTACATCAGTGATGGTCCATAGTACATCAGTGATGGTCCATAGTACACCAGTGATGATCCATAGTGCACCAGTGATGGCCCATAGTACACCAGTGATGGCCCATAGTACATCAGTGATGATCCATAGTACATCAGTGATGATCCACAGTACAACAGTGATGATCCACAGTACATCAGGGATGGTCCATAGTACATCAGTGATGATCCATAGTACACCAGTGATGATCCATAGTACACCAGTGATGGCCCATAGTACATCAGTGATGAACTATAGTACATCAGAGATGATCCACAGTACATCAGGGATGGTCCATAGTACATCAGTCATGATCCATAGTACACCAGTGATGATCCATAGTACACCAGTGATGGCCCATAGTACATCAGTGATGAACTATAGTACATCAGTGATGATCCACAGTACATCAGTGATGATCCATAGTACATCAGTGATGATCCACAGTACATCAGGGATGGTCCATAGTACATCAGTGATGATCCATAGTACACCAGTGATGATCCATAGTACACCAGTGATGGCCCATAGTACATCAGTGATGAACTATAGTACATCAGTGATGATCCACAGTACATCAGTGATGATCCACAGTACATCAGGGATGGTCCATAGTACATCAGTGATGATCCACAGTACACCAGTGATGGTCCATAGTACATCAGTGATGATCTATAGTACATCAGTGATGATCTATAGTACATCAGTGATGATCCACAGTACATCAGTTATGATACACAGTACATCAGTGATGATCCACAGTACATCAGTGATGATCCACAATACTTCAGTGATGATCCACAGTACATGAGGGATGGTCCATAGTATAACAGTGATGATCCATAGTACACCAGTGATGATCCATAGTACACCAGTGATGGCCCATAGTACATCAGTGATGAACTATAGTACATCAGTGATGATCCACAGTACATCAGGGATGGTCCACAGTATATCAGTGATGATCCATAGTACATCAGTGATGGTCCATAGTACATCAGTGATGGTCCATAGTACACCAGTGATGATCCATAGTACACCAGTGATGGCCCATAGTACACCAGTGATGGCCCATAGTACACCAGTGATGGCCCATAGTACATCAGTGATGATCCATAGTACATCAGTGATGATCCACAGTACATCAGTGATGATCCACAGTACATGAGGGATGGTCCATAGTATAACAGTGATGATCCATAGTACACCAGTGATGATCCATAGTACACCAGTGATGGCCCATAGTACATCAGTGATGATCTATAGTACATCAGTGATGATCTATAGTACATCAGTGATGATCCATAGTACATCAGTGATGATCCACAGTACATCAGTGATGTTCCACAGTACATCAGGGATGGTCCACAGTACATCGGTGATGATCCATAGTACACCAGTGATGGCCCATAGTACATCAGTGATGGTCCATAGTACATCAGTGATGATCCATAGTACATCAGTGATGATCCATAGTACACCAGTGATGGCCCATAGTACATCAGTGATGATCCATAGTACATCAGTGATGATCCACAGTACATCAGTGATGATCCACAGTACATCAGGGATGGTCCATAGTACATCAGTGATGATCCATAGTACACCAGTGATGATCCATAGTACACCAGTGATGGCCCATAGTACATCAGTGATGAACTATAGTACATCAGTGATGATCCACAGTACATCAGTGATGATCCACAGTACATCAGGGATGGTCCATAGTACACCAGTGATGATCCACAGTACATCAGTTATGATCCACAGTACATTAGTGATGATCCACAGTACATCAGTGATGATCCACAGTACATCAGTGATGATCCACAATACTTCAGTGATGATCCACAGTACATCAGGATGGTCCACAGTACATCAGTGATGGTCCACAGTATATCAGTGATGATCCATAGTACATCAGTGATGGTCCATAGTACATCAGTGATGGTCCATAGTACACCAGTGATGATCCATAGTACACCAGTGATGGCCCATAGTACACCAGTGATGGCCCATAGTACATCAGTGATGATCCATAGTACATCAGTGATGATCCACAGTACAACAGTGATGATCCACAGTACATCAGGGATGGTCCATAGTACATCAGTGATGATCCATAGTACACCAGTGATGATCCATAGTACACCAGTGATGGCCCATAGTACATCAGTGATGAACTATAGTACATCAGAGATGATCCACAGTACATCAGGGATGGTCCATAGTACATCAGTCATGATCCATAGTACACCAGTGATGATCCATAGTACACCAGTGATGGCCCATAGTACATCAGTGATGAACTATAGTACATCAGTGATGATCCACAGTACATCAGTGATGATTCATAGTACATCAGTGATGATCCACAGTACATCAGGGATGGTCCATAGTACATCAGTGATGATCCATAGTACACCAGTGATGATCCATAGTACACCAGTGATGGCCCATAGTACATCAGTGATGAACTATAGTACATCAGTGATGATCCACAGTACATCAGTGATGATCCACAGTACATCAGGGATGGTCCATAGTACACCAGTGATGATCCACAGTACACCAGTGATGGTCCATAGTACATCAGTGATGATCTATAGTACATCAGTGATGATCTATAGTACATCAGTGATGATCCACAGTACATCAGTTATGATACACAGTACATCAGTGATGATCCACAGTACATCAGTGATGATCCACAATACTTCAGTGATGATCCACAGTAGATCAGTGATGATCCACAGTACATCAGGGATGGTCCACAGTATATCAGTGATGATCCATAGTACATCAGTGATGGTCCATAGTACATCAGTGATGGTCCATAGTACACCAGTGAATGATCCATAGTACACCAGTGATGGCCCATAGTACACCAGTGATGGCCCATAGTACATCAGTGATGATCCATAGTACATCAGTGATGATCCACAGTACATCAGTGATGATCCACAGTACATCAGGGATGGTCCATAGTATAACAGTGATGATCCATAGTACACCAGTGATGATCCATAGTACACCAGTGATGGCCCATAGTACATCAGTGATGAACTATAGTACATCAGTGATGATCCACAGTACATCAGGGATGGTCCATAGTACATCAGTGATGATCCATAGTACACCAGTGATGATCCATAGTACACCAGTGATGGCCCATAGTACATCAGTGATGAACTATAGTACATCAGTGATGATCCACAGTACATCAGTGATGATCCACAGTACATCAGGGATGGTCCATAGTACACCAGTGATGATCCACAGTACATCAGTTATGATCCACAGTACATTAGTGATGATCCACAGTACATCAGTGATGATCCACAGTACATCAGTGATGATCCACAATACTTCAGTGATGATCCACAGTACATCAGGGATGGTCCACAGTACATCAGTGATGGTCCACAGTATATCAGTGATGATCCATAGTACATCAGTGATGGTCCATAGTACATCAGTGATGGTCCATAGTACACCAGTGATGATCCATAGTGCACCAGTGATGGCCCATAGTACACCAGTGATGGCCCATAGTACATCAGTGATGATCCATAGTACATCAGTGATGATCCACAGTACAACAGTGATGATCCACAGTACATCAGGGATGGTCCATAGTACATCAGTGACGATCCATAGTACACCAGTGATGATCCATAGTACACCAGTGATGGCCCATAGTACATCAGTGATGAACTATAGTACATCAGAGATGATCCACAGTACATCAGGGATGGTCCATAGTACATCAGTCATGATCCATAGTACACCAGTGATGATCCATAGTACACCAGTGATGGCCCATAGTACATCAGTGATGAACTATAGTACATCAGTGATGATCCACAGTACATCAGTGATGATCCATAGTACATCAGTGATGATCCACAGTACATCAGGGATGGTCCATAGTACATCAGTGATGATCCATAGTACACCAGTGATGATCCATAGTACACCAGTGATGGCCCATAGTACATCAGTGATGAACTATAGTACATCAGTGATGATCCACAGTACATCAGTGATGATCCACAGTACATCAGGGATGGTCCATAGTACACCAGTGATGATCCACAGTACACCAGTGATGGTCCATAGTACATCAGTGATGATCTATAGTACATCAGTGATGATCTATAGTACATCAGTGATGATCCACAGTACATCAGTTATGATACACAGTACATCAGTGATGATCCACAGTACATCAGTGATGATCCACAATACTTCAGTGATGATCCACAGTACATGAGGGATGGTCCATAGTATAACAGTGATGATCCATAGTACACCAGTGATGATCCATAGTACACCAGTGATGGCCCATAGTACATCAGTGATGAACTATAGTACATCAGTGATGATCCACAGTACATCAGGGATGGTCCACAGTATATCAGTGATGATCCATAGTACATCAGTGATGGTCCATAGTACTTCAGTGATGGTCCATAGTACACCAGTGATGATCCATAGTACACCAGTGATGGCCCATAGTACACCAGTGATGGCCCATAGTACACCAGTGATGGCCCATAGTACATCAGTGATGATCCATAGTACATCAGTGATGATCCACAGTACATCAGTGATGATCCACAGTACATGAGGGATGGTCCATAGTATAACAGTGATGATCCATAGTACACCAGTGATGATCCATAGTACACCAGTGATGGCCCATAGTACATCAGTGATGAACTATAGTACATCAGTGATGATCCACAGTACATCAGGGATGGTCCATAGTACATCAGTGATGAACTATAGTACATCAGTGATGATCCACAGTACATCACAGTACATCAGGGATGGTCCATAGTACACCAGTGATGATCCATAGTACACCAGTGATGGCCCATAGTACATCAGTGATGAACTATAGTACATCAGTGATGATCCACAGTACATCAGTGATGATCCATAGTACATCAGTGATGATCCACAGTACATCAGTGATGATCCACAGTACATCAGGGATGGTCCATAGTACATCAGTGATGATCCATAGTACACCAGTGATGATCCATAGTACACCAGTGATGGCCCATAGTACATCAGTGATGAACTATAGTACATCAGTGATGATCCACAGTACATCAGTGATGATCCACAGTACATCAGGGATGGTCCATAGTACACCAGTGATGATCCACAGTACACCAGTGATGATCCATAGTACACCAGTGATGGTCCATAGTACATCAGTGATGATCTATAGTACATCAGTGATGGTCCATAGTACATCAGTGATGAGCTATAGTACATCAGTGATGATCTATAGTACATCAGTGATGATCCATAGTACACCAGTGATGATCCATAGTACACCAGTGATGGCCCATAGTACATCAGTGATGAACTATAGTACATCAGTGATGATCCACAGTACATCAGGGATGGTCCATAGTATATCAGTGATGATCCATAGTACATCAGTGATGATCCATAGTACACCAGTGATGGGCCCAATAGTACATCAGTGATGAACTATAGTACATCAGTGATGATCCACAGTACATCAGTGATGATCCATAGTACATCAGTGATGATCCACAGTACATCAGTGATGATCCACAGTACATCAGGGATGGTCCATAGTACATCAGTGATGATCCATAGTACACCAGTGATGATCCATAGTACACCAGTGATGGCCCATAGTACATCAGTGATGAACTATAGTACATCAGTGATGATCCACAGTACATCAGTGATGATCCACAGTACATCAGGGGGTGGTCCATAGTACACCAGTGATGGTCCATAGTACATCAGTGATGATCTATAGTACATCAGTGATGGTCCATAGTACATCAGTGATGATCTATAGTACATCAGTGATGATCTATAGTACATCAGTGATGATCCATAGTACATCAGTGATGATCCACAGTACATCAGTGATGGTCCACAGTACATCAGGGATGGTCCACAGTACATCGGTGATGATCCATAGTACACCAGTGATGGCCCATAGTACATCAGTGATGGTCCATAGTACATCAGTGATGATCCATAGTAGATCAGTGATGATCCATAGTACACCAGTGATGGCCCATAGTACACCAGTGATGGCCCATAGTACATCAGTGATGATCCACAGTACATCAGTGATGATCCATAGTACATCAGTGATGATCCACAGTACATCAGTGATGATCCACAGTACATCAGTGATGATCCACAGTACATCAGGGATGGTCCATAGTACACCAGTGATGATCCACAGTACACCAGTGATGATCCTAGTACACCAGTGATGGTCCATAGTACATCAGTGATGATCTATAGTACATCAGTGATGGTCCATAGTACATCAGTGATGATCTATAGTACATCAGTGATGATCCACAGTACATCAGTTATGATACACAGTACATCAGTGATGATCCACAGTACATCAGTGATGATCCACAGTACTTCAGTGATGATCCACAGTACATCAGTGATGATCCACAGTACATCAGGGATGGTCCACAGTATATCAGTGATGATCCATAGTACATCAGTGATGGTCCATAGTACATCAGTGATGGTCCATAGTACACCAGTGATGATCCATAGTACACCAGTGATGATCCATAGTACACCAGTGATGGCCCATAGTACACCAGTGATGGCCCATAGTACATCTGTGATGATCCATAGTACATCAGTGATGATCCACAGTACATCAGTGATGATCCACAGTACATCAGGGATGGTCCATAGTACATCAGTGATGATCCATAGTACACCAGTGATGATCCATAGTACACCAGTGATGGCCCATAGTACATCAGTGAATGAACTATAGTACATCAGTGATGATCCACAGTACATCAGGGATGGTCCATAGTACATCAGTGATGATCCATAGTACACCAGTGATGATCCATAGTACACCAGTGATGGCCCCATAGTACATCAGTGATGAACTATAGTACATCAGTGATGATCCACAGTACATCAGTGATGATCCATAGTACATCAGTGATGATCCACAGTACATCAGTGATGATCCACAGTACATCAGGGATGGTCCATAGTACATCAGTGATGATCCATAGTACACCAGTGATGATCCATAGTACACCAGTGATGGCCCATAGTACATCAGTGATGATCTATAGTACATCAGTGATGATCCACAGTACATCAGGGATGATCCATAGTACATCAGGGATGATCCATAGTACATCAGTGATGATCCACAGTACATCAGTGATGATCCACAGTACATCAGTGATGATCCACAGTACATCAGTGATGATCCACAGTACATCAGGGATGGTCCACAGTACATCAGTGATGATCCATAGTACACCAGTCATGATCCATAGTACATCAGTGATGATCCATAGTACATCAGTGATGGCCCACAGTACATCAGGGATGATCCACAGTACATCAGTGATGATCCATAGTACACCAGTGATGGCCCATAGTACACCAGTGATGGCCCATAGTACATCAGTGATGATCCACAGTACATCAGTGATGATCTATAGTACATCAGTGATGATCCACAGTACACCAGTGATGATTCACAGTACATCAGGGATGGTCCATAGTACATCAGTGATGGCCCATAGTACATCAGTGATGATCCACAGTACATCAGGGATGGTCCACAGTACATCAGTGATGATCCATAGTACATCAGTGATGGCCCATAGTACATCAGTGATGATCCATATTACACCTGTGATGATCCATAGTACACCAGGGATGACCACAGTACATCAGTGATGATCCACAGTACATCAGTGATGGTCTATAGTAAATCAGTGATGGTCCATAGTACAGCAGTGATGATCCATAGTTCACCAGTGATGGCCCATAGTACACCAGTGATGATCCATAGTACACCAGAGATGGCCCATAGTATACCAGTGATGTCCCATAGTACATCAGTGAATGATCCACAGTACATCAGTGATGATCCATAGTACACCAGGGATGGCCCATAGTACATCAGTGATGGCTCATAGTACATCAGTGATGATCCATAGTACATCAGTGATGATCCATAGTACACCAGTGATGATCCATAGTACATCAGTGATGGCTCATAGTACATCAGTGATGATCCATAGTACATCAGTGATGATCCATAGTACACCAGTGATGATCCATAGTACATCAGTGATGGCTCATAGTACATCAGTGATGATCCATAATACATCAGTGATGATCCATAGTACACCAGTGATGGCCCATAGTACTTCAGTGATGATCTATAGTACATCAGTGATGATCCACAGTACATCAGTGATGATCCACGGGTACATCAGTGATGATCCATAGTACATCAGTGATGATCCTCAGTACATCAATGATGATCCACAGTACATCAGTGATGATCCACAGTACATCAGTGATGATCCACAGTACATCAGTGATGATCCACAGGACATCAGGGATGGTCCACAGTACATCAGTGATGATCCATAGTAAACCAGTCATGATCCATAGTACATCAGTGATGATCCATAGTACATCAGTGATGATCCATAGTACACCAGTGATGGCCCATAGTACACCAGTGATGATCCATAGTACACCAGTGATGGCCCATAGTACTTCAGTGATGATCTATAGTACATCAGTGATGATCCACAGTACATCAGTGATGATCCACAATACATCAGGGATGGTCCACAGTATATCAGTGATGATCCATAGTACATCAGTGATGGCCCACAGTACATCAGTGATGATCCACAGTACATCAGTGATGATCCATAGTACACCAGTGATGGTCCATAGTACACCAGTGATGGTCCATAGTACATCAGTGATGATCCACAGTACATCAGGGATGGTCCACAGTACATCAGTGATG